>JALAJA010000307.1:27500-50209 GCA_023376005.1 Doryteuthis pealeii | reverse complement strand
CCCAAATCACTACACGAGTTAATAATTTGCAAGGCATTGCGCTACCATAGGTGTTGTTGTTTGTGGTCATCGTTTAGATATCTCTCGTGATCAAATTAATACGTCATTAAATTATTGACCAATAAAATCACTGAATTGTCAGAAGTGGGTCATACGCACTTAAACCTTTTTAATTCGTTTATCTGTACTGGGCTGTGTATATGTTTGTTTGTGGAGATATTGCATTTGTAGAGGATTGATAAGATTTTAACATACTTTATTCTTCCTTTTATTTATTTCTCCTTTTTGCGTAACGATATTTTAAATAAAACAGAATTAAGTGACTTATAATATAATGAATAATAATAATAATAATAAATATAATAGTCTGGATGTATAGAAGAATCGAGACCCATTCAAACAGAATTGTTGAGATCGTTAGAATACTCAGAAGAGTCCTGGATGCCTGAGGAGACTTGCTGTCACTCAGACTCCATGAAGAAATAAGGACAAAAGGGAAAATACAAATACTTGGGATAAGTGGAAGTGGACACCACCAAACAAAAAAGATGAGAGAAAAAGTGTAAAAAGAGTACCTCAGAAGGACAAGAAAACTTCTAGAAACTAAACTCTGCAGCAGAAATGTCATCAAGGGAATTAACTGAGTTTAGATGAGTTCAATTAGGGAGAATCTTTCGGTAAAAAAGATTAATTTAAATGTATTATTAATAGTACTAGCAAAATAAAAAAACGCCTTCCGGGTGAGGTAAAAATACATTTTTGAAAAATGAATTGCTTGAGGAGGTGGAAGTTAAAAATTAAATGTCGAGAGTTTGAACCATAAACCATGAAATCCTCAAATGTATTAAAGGTGTAAAAAAAAATTTAAAAAAACAATCTGAAATCGAAATTAAGTTCTATTTAACTTTGAATATCTATTAAAATAAAACATAATTTATATAAATATATGATACTGGGGATGTATCTATTAAAAACTTGTTTTTAAAAAACAATGAGGATGTCTAATGTTGGCATGCTCAATTTTTGAGTGTATTTATTCTATGTTATGACGATTCGGGTATAGGACGTACGCAGTGACGTAGTTTTGTTACAGACAAAAACCGGAAGCGAATCTCCATTATTAATAGATAAGTGTTCATGGATTCTAGAAATGACTGGAAATGTACGAAATGAAGACGGCTTAAACTCCATAGGGAAGATAGGTAGGATTAGTGGTGTAGCATGGGTTTTGAGCCAGCTCGGTAGTTTAAACTATTACGTCTCCTCCTAAGCTGTAATGAATTATAGTTTCTTAAATAAAATTACTTAACAAAAATTCATCAAAAGAAATTGCCTTAGGTTTTCAATACCCTCTGCATCTTTGAACAATCTTCTGTATTATAAAAAGAAACAAAAAATCCGAGGTGTGGTTTTATATTACTTTAGATAACAATTTTTTGTCATTTCCTTTTATCCAACAATTTTCGCGTTCTTAAAATGTTGCTCCTGTGCGACCCTCTTCGGGTCCAATCCACGCTACGCAGTGCAACTTATTTGTATGTAAATTGTTTTCTCTATAAACACAATTAACCTCTTCTAATTGTATTGGATCTGTGGAGAGATACAGAAGTTTTATCGAAGTATTCTAGTCAAAATTATACCCCCACACACACACCGTAACTATATATTATATATAATATATATATATATATATATATATATATATAATGAGGAGTAAAGGAATGAGTAAATCCGTTTACTTTATGCTGAAAAAGGTAATCCTGGGGCGGGTGGAAGATAAGGAGGCGTACTGAGTGATAAGATGTGAGGCAAAAGGAAAGAAAAGAGGGGAGGGTTAAATGTTGTGAGTGAGAAGTGAAGAGGAGAGTGGGTTTATTTGTGGGCTTCGGTATTTTATAGGGTCATTTATATCGTGGCGAAATATCATTTAAATTTAGTTGTGTTGTTTTATCCGCATTTTCCATTATTTTCAACCACACACACAGACACACACCACACACACACACACACACACATATATATATATATATATATAATATATATATAATATATATATATATATATATATATATATATTGAATAGATGTACCGACAAAGCAAAAGACTCTCACTGTCCTCTTATACTCTGTGATAAATTTATTTTTACCTTAAATTAACAAAAGACTGATGATGATCTATTGAAACAGATGGAAACACTGCAGAATTGGCAAAATAAACATCACTAATCTTATGAATTTGTGCTTTTAAATTTTTCACTATATTAATATTGTCGGATTCATTTCCATTTTCTCTTCATATATATATATATATACTATATTATAATATATATATTATATAGGGTCATTCAATAAATAAGGGCAATTTAAAAAATAATTTTGAATTCTTTCCATAAATGTAAGCTCTGCATTGTCCTGAATTAGTTTATAGTAAAAAATATATTTAAACTGAGAAATGTTTGTTTTGAAGCGATTCAAAAATCAAACAATGCTCTAATCTAAAGAGAAGTCTGTCTTTACTTTTTGTGTGACTGAGAAGTGCAAACGATGTCAAAATTTAGAAAAGAATGAGTGATATATATGGACAAGCATGTTTAGAAAAGATGTTTACAAATTGGGTAAAAAATGAGTTTAACTCCTACGAAACTGAGTCGAAAGACAGTCCATGGAGCGGAAACAGTTTCGAACATAGCAAAGATTACGCAAACATTTGTCTGGAATTTGAAAGAGAAAATCACTATTGATTTCCTTGAAAAAGGTGCAATGTAAACATTCCTTCCAATTGCTTACATCAGAGACAAAATTAACCTTTGTATATATATATATATATATATATATATATATATATATGAAGTTAAGAGTAACGAAATGAATCTGACGGTATAAGTATAGATAAAAGCATATGAAAACACTGCTTAAAATGATATGATATAAAATATTTTCATTTTAACAGCATTGTGTGTTTTTATATCCTTATATATATTTATATATATATAGTATATGAATATTTTATCCTTATATATATATATATAATATATATATATATATTGAATATTTTATCCTTATATATATATATATATATATATATATATATATATATATATATATATATATATATATATATATATATATATGAAGTAAAAGTATCCAACTGACTGTATGTTGGGGATAATTCTATTTGGGATCATCAATAACTCCTGCACATCCTCAATGCATGCTCATGTTAATGCAAACATATAGATTTATACAAGGATTTTTACAAATCCCTAAGAGAGCTTAGTGTATAATAACTAATGAATTAATTATATAGAGAGAAATATTTGAGACTAGGCTCGTATCGAAATGAATTTATGGTACCCAAATGACGGTTTGTAAGGTTTTTCCTATTGAGTTTGGTGAAATACATTTATAATAGCAAATGACGGTTTGTTAAATTTTTTCTATCTTATTGAAAGTATATATATATATATATATATATATAATTATATATATATATTGATCTTGATTGAATGATTGATTTAACGGCATTTCAACCAATCTAGGTTGTTTTATGCCTACATGTTAGAGATTTCGCGTTCAATTGTACGTTTATATTTACATTTTTGTGTAGTTGTTTCTTAAGAGGTTGCGGATATGAACTGTCGTAGCTGCAATACAAGCTTGGAAGGGTTCGACCCCACTTGGTGAGGCCTCCTTTTTCTAAAAAAACAAACAAATGAAAGCAGGAACATTACTGACATTGCGTCCCAGCGTTTTAATAATGACCATAACAATAGTAGAAAAACAAAAATTTTAAAAATCTGGAAAACAAAAATGGGACAGCTATATGAATATTCAAGTGACAAACTAAAGATGTTATACATGAACTGTCTTGCACTTGGTTACGAATGGGAAACCTAAAGAGGGAAACTAGATCTCTAATAAAAGCAACTCAAAATAATGTCATAATAACTAATTAAATCAAAACAAAACTTGACGATACGCAGGACAATAGCAAGTGTAGGCTATGTGGTGATAAATATGAAACACTTGATCACATAAGTGAATGCAGCAAACTATCACCAAAGAAATACAAAAACTGACATCAATGTGTAGGGGAGGCGATCTGCTAGGAATTGTGCAAATAACAGAAATTTCGCCATAATAAAAAATGATATTACACGAACCAGAAGTTGTTCTTGAAAATCAAATGCATGAAATTATCTAGGATTTGACATACAAGCAGACCACCCATTCCCGGCCAGAAGAGCAGATATAGTTTTAATTAACAAGAAGAAAAAAGCGTCATCTAGTGGATTTTGCTGTTCCAGCAAATCACAGAGTGAAATTGAAAGGCGAAGCTAGATGAATATCTGTACCTTACCAGAGGGCTGTAAAAGCTGTTGAACTTGAGTGGGACAGTGATAGCAATTGTAGTTGGAGCACTTGGAACAGTCCCAAAGAATCTGGAAAAGAAGCTCGGTGAATTGAAGATTTGTTCTAATTGAAGAATTGATGGATTTGTTCTAAACAGCAAGCAGCATCCTTGTGTAGTTATCATCTAGCATTTTCTCCAATCAGTAAAATCTGTTGGCGCCATTTGAACAGTCCCCAAAAACTTAGAAAAGAGGCTCGATGAACTGAAGATTTCTTGATGGTTTGTGAGATAGGAAGTAAGTGTCCGAACACCTATTGTTTTATTTAGGGTGCAAAATAAAAAAAATTAAAACTCTACTAGTATTGAGGCCGATCACAGCACTACTATGATCGGTCTGAATACTGGAGAACTGATGAAACTTGTTGTCACTTGGTCTTCAGTGTAAATCACTACAGTTATGACCAGTCATGAAAAACTCACGAGTAATAAAATGAATAGCAACATTTTCATCGTCATAAAGGTTTTGACATAACGCTATTCTTATTTTTAAAGGTCATGACATTTATTCTTCTTCCTCTTTTGTTTTCAATACCTAATTGCACAATGACATATGAAAACATGACTATTATGTAAGTAATGTATGTATATATTTCTCGCTCCGATCCACAACCCAAAACCTGACCGCTATTTGTTATTTTGTCACTGGAAAGAATGTCCTTTTATAAAGTGCCAGGTTGAAGGGTCCTTGCATTTATTTTTAATTTGTTTTGGGTCCTTCATTGAACCATGTCAATCGAAAGTGAAATTGTGCCAAGAACCATTCATAAGTTCATATATATATATATATATATATATTATATATATATATATATATATATATATATAAGCATTTAAAACAATATCAAAAAATAAATGAAGGAACTCGATGTTGTGGAGTACAGGATTCACTTATTTTTTATCATAAATTTTCGGGATCGTTAGATTCCCTTCCTCTGATGAATGTCGCTCCTGTTGAATGGTTCCTTTGTCTTTGTTGTTATTGAAAGCGGCCGTGTCCGTAAAATATTTGTAATAACGGAGTATTCCGATTTCAGCGTTTAGTCCCCTCACGTGAGTTCGTAGTTTTAAAATCCATTTGGTTTCTGCTTGTTTTCGAGATTGTGTTGTTGGAAATGCGTGGTCTATTAAGATACATTTGAGGTGTGTAAGGTTGTGAGGTGGGGTGTTAAAGTGAAGTGCTATCGTGCTATGGGGTGATTTGAGTTTTATTGTGAATTTGTGGTTATTCAATCTTATTCAAAAAGATGTAGATATTTCTCCCACACACACACACACACACATATATATATATATATATATATATATATATATATATATATATGTGTGTGTGTGTGTGTGTGTGTGTGTGTGTGTGTGTGTGTGTATTATGTTCCCGAAAAACGTTTTCATATATCCAAATGAAAATATAGTTTTTTTGTGCACATACGCTCACACACCCATATATATATATATATATATATATATATATATATTATATATATGAAGTAGTCAAACAATGTCTTTGAAATGGCGAATGCCGACAATTTGTGGGAGATTATGTCTATAGCTCTACTGATGAGGCCTAATGGGCTGAAATGTACATACAGAGATGACTTTTTCTCGATTTGTTTACGCTTTACATTTAAATCGATATGCACGCCTAATTCATTTAGTTATAATTAATTAATTAACAAAATTAGGTATGACTTTAATTAAGCACATAATCTCCCACACACACACACATATATATATATATATATATATATAATATATATATATATATATATATATATACACGGTGTTATACGGCGAAATACGCCGAAATTTGACAGTTTCATAAGGAAAACTAAAAAGTGCTTGGTAACTACAAAATTTAATGAATTGTGAATAAATTTAACAGGCGCGGAAATTACACTACTGTCAATAAGTTCCACTCAAAATATCCGCCATTAGCGTCGATTACAGCCTCAATCCTGCTCAGGAACCTGGAGCAAGCTGATGTTAGTTTCCCTGGAAGGGTCTCAAAAACTACATTAATTCTGTCGATTAACTGGGCTTTTATAGTACTGGCACGGCGATTAGTGTCTTTCTCAACAGCGCCACATACATAATAATCCATAGGGTTAAGAGGAGTTCGGAGGTCAAACATTGGGACTGGTGTAGTCGTAAAAATTCGCCAAGCATTTTTTACTTTTCCCAGAGGTGTGGCAGGGGGTCGAATCCTGCTGCCATACATATGGCCTACCATTAGCTACCCTTGTTATCCAGGGCTTGACTACAGTGTTTAGCATCTCCACGTTGGCATCTGAGAGTCCCCCAACACATTTTTCAATTAGATCGTCTGTTATGTTGTTTTCTTCTAAGCACAGCCTCGTAGTCTCTATTGCAATTCTCTAGTTCTCATGCTTGATTTTTAGAGTGTTCAGGGAGCATTGGGCAGCAACCATAATCTCCTTAGTTTAATGGCCGGCGCAGATCATCATGATACAAGTTATTTTATTCCATGATTCAGGTGGGTTCCAGTCATCCATTCTATCTGTCATCACGTATATGAATAATGAAGGGTCCAAGCTTCTTCATATACACAAGCATATAATAATTATAAACACACACACACACACACACACACACAGATATATATATATATATTATATATATAATATATATATATATATATATGTATATCAGTCACGAGTTTTTGATCAAAACGTATCGAGGCCGAAGCTTTAGCTTATTTTAATTTTATGAATTAAAACTATGAATTTAAATGAAATATGGACAAACCTGATCAACTTTTGTAATAAAGAGATAATGTCTGGACTATTGTTAATGTCTAGACGAGTCAGGGATAATTTGAAAAAAGATTGTGAAGTCATCGTTAATTTGTTTTGAACAACGGCAACACAATGAATTATGCAAATGCAGCAATCTTAAGTGTAAAATTTTCTCAACTAAAAATTCATATCAGTTTTGATATTTGTGGACATTAAAATAAATACGACAGATCAACTTCCCACCAAACCAAAGAAAGAGTTTCAAAAGTGCTTCAACCAATGGAAAACTCACTGGAATAGGTGTGCTTAAATACCAAGGGAAGTATTTTTGAAGAAAAGTAACATTTTATTCATTGCTCATTTCAGTCTCAATACTTTCTAAACATATCGGATGTTGGGGGTTTTCATAAGGAAGTCAGTCCGAAGAATAAGAAAGTTGAATCAATGCGCTCGTAAATTTTATGCTGCAAACCTGAGCAATAAATAAAATAAGACGCGTGACAATACTGAGACAGCTTGAATTAATGTGTCACCGCTAGTCTCATTCGAGCATCCATTTTGTTGTGTTATGATGATTTCTATAGAATTCATTATCTATTCCTGAGACTTTGTATAAATCTTGTGTGTATGTGTGGCCATGTGTGTGTATGTGTAAATATGCATAGATGTATATAATTTTATTTTATTTTAGAAGTCCGTCACAGACTACGATGACGTCATTCCATGTTGTTCAACAGTTGTAGACTCTCTAGTGGCTTGTTGGTCCAATTCTGGACTTGCAGGTGCGGTCTCACGTTACATGGGAAATTTCCATCTGCATTTGGTGGTTCATGACGCCGAAGCTGACGCTGCAGCCCTGTTGACCTCGGTATTGAGCACCTCAGCTCCTATGTGGCACGTGTCTTGCCAACCCTGTCTGTTGGAGACCAGATCTTCCAGGCTTAAAGGTGTGATCGTGCATTTCTTCAGCATCGTCTCCATATGGTCTTAAAACCATTTAAACCATTAGAGGCCTCCTGTCCTTTGCGTCCTTCGCGGTGGGGGTCCGGTGATTTCGGCCACTGGACTATTATATATATATATGTATATATATATCATCATCATCATTATCATGTCAAGCCCACAACACAGATATCCAGGACAATCTATCGCCAACAGGCCTTATTATTCATTGCCCTCGGAGGTCGTCTGTGCAGCATCTAGTATCCATGCAGAGCTGGTCTATGTATGTCTTTGCTGGACGGCTCACACTGGCGTGCCAATGTGCTGGCTTCCAAAGAAGAACGTCATTTATGAGATAATCTCTGCTTCTCTAGCAGTGTCCGGCATGTTTTGTTTGCCTTACACGGATGGTTTGTGTGACATGGGTCAGGTGGACGTACAGCTGTTTTCTCATGGGGTGTTGTTTCTATGTTTTGTTTAAGATTGCATGCAGCATTCTTGTGCAGCTCCCATCTAAGTTATTCTCTAGTCGTTTTATTAGGGTCCCGGTGGTGCAGCCATATAGTAGCACTGACACAATTACGGCTTGGAATAAATGTTGCTTTAACTTGTCAATGGGTTAGGTTAGGTTACTATGGATAATTAGCGTTGATCCCGTGAAGGGGGATTATCTCCCCAGGCCACACCTGCCCCTTGATTTAAAGGGACAGGGCTGAGTTTATTGCCCAGTGTCTGAGGCGCCCTGCTTGAGGGGGAATGCCGAAGGGATCAACGCATTTTTTGCCCCCGCCATCCATGAGCTTCGGTTCGTGGGTGGTCCCACATTAATAGGGCCTTGTTCCTAACCCGTACTTGTGGGGTACGTGATAAATACCTGTCATTGGCGTGTCATCACCGAGTTTACCATAAAGTATTTTACGGGGGAGTCTGTCTACAGGCATGCGGATGGTGTGACCCAAACATCGCAGTTGGCGTTGCGATAGGATGGTCTCAATGGGGTCAATGCGTGCTCTGCTTCGACGGCATATACATTATACACATGTCTATATATAAACCTATATGTATGTGTAACCGCACACGATGATAGTTAAATACCTATAGAAAGATTATAAAGTATTTTACTTATTGAAGTAAGCAATTGTCTACATTTATATTGTATTACTCTCACGTGTAAGAGCGTGTGTATATTCGAATATGTCACGTTTTCCTAAATATTTTTTTTTTAAAAACAACATTTGTCTTTTCTTATCAGCTGAGAAATAGAGTTGTTCTTTTATGTTGACGTCACAGGAATTCCCGCCAAAAAGGTTGTTACTTGGTAACTATAGCAACAAAATAAACGGAGGCAAATATAGCAAAGAAGAAGAAGAAGAGGGGGATTAGGATGAATAAGGAGAAGAGGAAGAAGTACAAGAGAGACAGGAAGAATTAAAGGATTGGTCAAAAGAAGAGAACAGAAACAGAGAGGTCTATTCATTAATGTTTGGGTGTAACTTTTTTTATTGCGTCAGTATAAAATTGATAATATACTAAGCGAAGATTATGTTGCACGATATCAGTTTGGCATTAGATAAACAAGCACACATACACACACACACACACACACACACACACACATATATATATATATATATATATATATATATATATTATTATTATTATTTATATTTTGCTTGAAGGCAATTATAAATGCATGTATCGCATAAAATTCGATAATTATAGAAAATAATCTTGACAAGTGAATCCCGGCAAAGGATGGTTCGCTATGCAGAACACCGTACAGACTGTTTCGACTTTATTAAAAATAAACGTCTACTTACCTACTATGGTAGAGGCGTGTAGTAGTATCATTGACAAGGTTAATTTCGCAGGGATTGTTCGCTATGTACCGGCGGCC
Source organism: Doryteuthis pealeii (assembly GCA_023376005.1). Taxonomy (NCBI): domain Eukaryota; kingdom Metazoa; phylum Mollusca; class Cephalopoda; order Myopsida; family Loliginidae; genus Doryteuthis; species Doryteuthis pealeii. The sequence continues at coordinate 40,204 of JALAJA010000307.1, read as the reverse complement.
GAACGGATATGGTCTCAGACTATGCCTGTGAAGTCCCGGTTTCGATTCCTGTCGGAGGGGAGTCGTTAGTATACATCGCTGAAGAGACTTAATAAAGTCGAAACAGTCTGTACGGTGTTCTGCATAGCGAGCCATCCTTTGCCGAGATTCACTTGTCAAGATTATTTTCTATAATTATCGAATTTTATGCGATACATGCATTTATAATTGCCTTCAAGCAAAATATAAATAATAATTTATTCAACAATGCTTCTATAAAAAACAAACATCCAAAAATCTTATATATATATATATCTGGGCATGATTTCTTTCTTTTATGCATACTGTGTTAAACAAGACGGACATTTCATGTCTGACGAGTTTCTTTTCGATCTTTTCTAGTTTTCTGACCAGCTTTTTAATATCGGGGTGGGGTCTGTTGATTAGTCCACCGAAGTGTTCGTCCCTAGTATTTTCATCACTCATTCAGGGCCATCATCAGGGTTAGATGTAATTGAGTGGGCACTTAGTTCTTCTTAAATATGGAAGGTGGTTAAACAACCGAGTAACTGTGGAAGTAAGTAGGTGGGGAAACTCACAAAAATGAAATGTCGTGGTGATTGGGAGGAAAGGAATCGTCGGGAAATGAGTTATAGGCATTTCAGGATGTGGCTGCAGAACAATTATAATCAACTAATCTTCCTTGATGTATTGAATGACACTAACAACAATACTTTCACCACTTATCCTTATAGAAAACCCACTAGTGACAATTCATGTACTCTTAATTACTACAAAGAATGTCATGAGCAATACAAAATAGCTATTATAAAAAAGACTTAATATATCAAGCAAAACTCATTTCCTCCACAAAAACAATATTCTATTCTGAACTTTAAAATATTATACAAACCTTGATCAGCAATGAATTTTTCTTACATATGCATACGCACGCATATGTATAGGAAATAAAGAGAGAGAGAGAGAGAGAGAGAGAGAGAGAGAGAGAGAGAGACTCGGAAGATATATAGTGTTTGAGATAGTTGTGAATTTTCCAACGTCGCCTGTCGTAGATTTTTCCATTCTGATAAAACCCAAGAATTTCGAATGTCGAGTTCCCCACCGAAAATTAAGATTAACGAAACGCGCTTTTCTTTGCATTTACTTAACCCTTTCCACAGGAAAACTAAATTTAAGAAATCTCCATATCAATAGGAACTCAACATTTATAACTGACACTGAAAATAAGAAACTTCATTAAAATTAACGTCAGTATCCCAAGAAAAATGATGTTTTCAATATACAGTGCCAATTGAAAGATTGTCAACCCCTCAAGCATGGTCCTTGTTATTGTGAAAGAAACTAAAATGAGTCTATTTAATGTGGACATAAACACCAATTTGTAAAGTAGACTTTCCAATTATGAACACAAACAAAAGAATATATGTATTTTATCTATCTATTTAAAGTAACCCAGCCCATTTCAAAAGGGCCGGCTTAGCTCAGTCGGTAGAGCGTCCGGCTAGAAACCACAAGGTTCCTAGTTCGATACCGGCCCTCGCCAACTCAGCATATGAGTAGTACAGGGACCTGTGCGGTAAAGTAAGGAGCTGATGGTAGGTGTGGCGCTCCACCTCAGACGCAAAAACAATCTCCTTGGTCTAGAGCTAGTGAAAAGGGGATAGCTTTCTATCTAAAGCTGATAGCTGATACCGACTTTAGGCTACCCCGACGACTATTTAATTTACCAAAGAGGAAAGAGGGGGAAGAGAGAAAGAGTGAGAGGGGAATAGAGAGAGAGGAAGACTTAGATACAAAGAGAGAGAGATACGGAGGGAGTAAGAGGGGGGTATAAAGAGTGAGAGACAGGGGAAAGAAAGAGGGGAATAGAAAGAAGGGGGAGATAGAGAAAGAGGAAAGATTGAGAGAGATAAAGAGAGGGATAGAGAAAGATGGAGAGAAAATGGAGAGATAGAGGGGAAAAGAGAAAGAGAGAAAGATAGAAAGAAAGCACTAATCTATCGTATTGTCTGTTTTAATGGAATGGAAGGAAGGAAGGAAGGAAGGAAGGAAAGAAAAAAGAAAAAGAATGTATAAGATATTAATGCATGAGTTTGAATGTTACGCCCTGTCGTCACCTCAGATAAATGATAATAAACTATTCCGTTTTCCAGTGGTGACGATAAAAAAGGAAGAAAATGCTAAACATCAGAAAGAAAAAGAAAGAAAATATAAGAAAGTGTAAAAATATATCTAAGGTAGGTGGGTTGTCTCCCTTAGTCGACGAGCCTCTTTTCAAACCACCCAATCACGGGCATGTAAACTTTAGCGGCAAAATTAAAGATAAGGATTCTGTCTCTTTACAGCTCCAGAAGTCGGACGTGTATTACGACGCTCCTCATATTCGGCAGAGGGTGACAGATATACCGAAAGGGTCGTCGTAGATGCGATAAGTTACCAACTTTACAAGGACTCAGTTTTGTGGAATTGTATTCGTTATATTTATATAATTAACATTTCCCGCAGACAATACTATCGTTTGCAATCCACAAGTATTTCAAGCATAATTCTTCTTTGTGTAAATGTATTAATACATGTTATTTGAAATTCTATGTGTTTTCTGTTTCTAACTCCTATCTGTTCGTTCACGACGTAAATCAGCACAAAAAAAGACAAAAGCGAGATCTACAGATCCCCATAACGTGAGGCTCATCATTATATGTAGTTTATTTACTCAGGGTACTCCCTTTTTGTGGGTGGAGTGTCTTGCACTTCGTATTCTAAGCCCTACCGACAGACAAACAGGTTCATGCCTTTTTCCGAACCTTAGTTTGAAGACTTCATTAGATGTGCCCTTAAACATCAGGCCAAAACCACATCTCTGGTATATCGATTAGTATCCCACACTAAAAGAAGATCAGATGTTCATATTTTGCAGTTATGGTGATGACATAATATCTTATAAAATATACAAAAGAATCAATACAATCTAAAAAGAAAAAGAATAAAGAACCTCCCATATCGCGTCAGTGTAGTGAAAAGGTTACCGGATGTGTAGCTATACTCGTTGCTGGATATTGTTTTAGTCTAATTCAAAGAAAAATATCTGTAACAATTCAGGACTATTTCTCTGAATGTTTGAGATGAGGCTTGATGATTAGTATTATCTGTGTTATTCCGACTATTGTCCTCATCTTCATTGTTATCTGTACAACGTTTCGACCGAGATGCCCTCCGACCTTCTTCGGGTATTTCTTATCGGACTCGGAAACCTTCTCGGACTCTGTAACCTTCTTTTCGGGTTAGGTTCAAAGTTCCCTAATGGCTCCCGATTACGACAAGTAGATTCCCGATTACGACAAGAAAGTTCCTGAGTCCGAAAAGAATGTTCCCGAGTTCGACAAGAAATACCTGAAGAAGGTCGGAGGGCATATCGACCGAAACATTGTACAAATAACAATGAAGATGAGGACAATAGTCCGAATAACACAGATAATACTAATTCAGGACTAAGAGGTCAGTCGGTAAAGAATCTATACATTTGTTATATACCCACTTCATCTGCTGTGTATATAATGGTCTCCCCATTATATGTTGTTCTTAGGACGTTCTATTTCGTCGACTGGCTATCTTCTTATGGGTTGCTTTCCTCCTCTGGTTAATACGACTTCTCTTGTGCTGAGCTTGGTTGTCTGTACTCATTTCTTTGTTTTTAACAATCAATGCAAGACTTGATTTATTTTTCAGACGTTTTTATTACCCGAAGGCCAAAAGGGTTTAACCGTGCGGTGAGAAGATGGCATACTTGGGAACCCCCGTCTACTCCCTTCAACTGACCGCTAAAATCTAACTCTAACCCAGTTACCTCCATGCCTTGCCTTCAGCTAATGAGAAATCAACGGCTAGGTCAGTGAATGGTAAACTGCTTGTCAATCATTTTTATAACGGTTATAATGGTAATTTCCACTTACCATACCGTTATTTAAATTTTAGTACACTACAGTCATAATTCATGGGGAACCAACGAATTGTGTAACACATTTTATATTAACAAAAAAAAATAGCTTATCAAGGTTGACTGTTCTTTGAGCCACTTCTTCACTACAGAATACTCACCTTATCAGCTTTATCACCTTTAAAATATTCTAACTAGAACCTTACTCCCTGAACTGTTTATACACTTTTCAAATCAATTGTTATATGATAGTCGCACCATTCAAACGGACGGCATATAGATGTCCATTGTACGAGGGAGGTTTAGAATTATCCACACTATTGTTTTATGGAAGCCAAGCTCATCGTGGATGATTTAAGGCAGAACCATGACTGATCTGAACAAGCTACCTCATCGCTGATGATACACCAGTTCGCCATTGCCATCACTCGTGTTCGCTGAATCTTCTCATCGGTGGTGGAGGTTGACAGGCATCCTAACCTCTCTTTGTGCGTCATGCTTGTCCGGACGCTTTTAAATTTCTGTATCTACTTATACACACTTCAACGTGATAGTGCACTGTACCCCGTATTGTGCTAAAAGCTTCCGATGAATTTCAGTCTTTGACACTCCTTCTGACCGGAGAAATCGGGTCACTTTCTTGGTGCATACAGATCGTGGAGCAGTTATATTTACACTGTAAAGACAGCAAGCAAAATGGTGCGATCATGTTCAAACACCGCTCACGTGTCCAAAACTGTGTCAAATATAAGTACGCATGCGCAGAACGCATTGTGACTATGATAAAGATATATTATGGCGAAAGTTCGGATAATTTTTTACTCTCCCACGAAATATTTAACGGTGATATTGTCCGAAATTTTAGCAATCCACTTGTCTTTCTGTCTTTCACCCTTGTATTACGAATATAATGAAGGCACGCACTATTGCCGTGGAAAAGGGAATCGGTGACCAGAGTTCGAATTCTGCACGAGGCTGTTTGCATTTCACTTCTCGTTAATTACCTTCGTAAATAGCAAAGCAGGCTGGTTTCTTTAACCTTGGTTAGGCAACAAGTCTAGGAGACGGAAAACTCTGAATTCAAACCAGAAGTATTCCATTTTTTAAAATTGACCTTGTGTCACATCCTGCCTGTGATGGAGGGGTTGGGTAAATACATAATGGGTATATACAGACAGCTATGTTTCCTGTTTCACTCCTCTTCTTTCTTGATTATATTTTCATCGTATATTTTTATTTCTGCAATCATCTTCGGAGAAGAAGGATCCAACCGTGTGGTAGGTTTTACCTTGAACTTTTACATTCGAGGAAAAGCTTGGTATGATAACTTCTTTGGAAAAGTGAATGTACGCGAGTGAAAGGATATGGTTATAAGCTTCGGATGAAAACATGTTATTTATGAGCAGGTTGAGTTTGCTCTCTCTCTCTCTCTCTCTCTCTCTCTCTCTATATTATATATATATATATATATATATATATATATTTGTGAAATATATATATATATATATTATATATATATATATATATTATATATAGAGAGAGAGAGAGAGAGAGAGAGAGAGAGAGAAAGAGAAAGAGAGAGAAGCGAGAGAGCAAACTCAATATATGCGTTATATTTATATAATTAACATTTCCCGCAGACAATACAATTGTTTGCAATCCCCCCTCTCTCTCTCTCTCTCTCTCTCTATATATATATATATATATATATATATATATAGAAAGAGAGAGAGAGAGCAAACTCAATATATATATATATATATATATATATATGAAGAAAATATTTTCAAAAATATAACAAACACAGGATGTTACGATCAGAGGAACAATTTTATGTGTCTATACTTAAGTATTTCGGTATTAAACCATCATCAGGACACAGTTATAGAAATTATAGAAATGTGTCCTGATGATTTAATACCGAAATACTTAAGTAAAGACACATAAAATTGTTTCCTCTGATCGTAACATCCAGTGTTTGTTATATTTTTTGAAAATATTTTCTTCACATATTGTCGGATTCATTTCCTCATCGTATTTCCATATATATATATATATATATATATAAGGAATCTTGGACAAGGAGCACCACTTTTCTTTTTCTTTATTCTTTTTCTTTTTGTTTCAAATTTAGGATTCCATTTGGAAGGCTACCTTTTCTTGATTCCTGATAAAGGGTTGTGATCTTAAAATAAATTGAATTCTTGGATTTTGACGTTCCTTTTCTCTGGAGAGTTCTTGTTGGCAAAGTCTCGCATTATCTTTGTCAGAAACTCTTATATTCAAGGTTGCAAAGTCTTCGTCAAAATTCCATTGGTGTTACTTTTACACTTCTTCCGAATTGACCTTCTCTCCTCCAATTCCGAAGATGTTTAACCCTTTCATCCTCTATCTCAGCTCACCTGTCATTTCCTTAAGTATTTTTTCATCATCTTTTGTCAATAGATTTACATTTTTCTTACCTCTATCCATACTTTACGGTTGATATAGCGACCTCTCAAATCAAATAAAACAGGAATTCTTCCAACTTACAGCATTATTGTATAGCTGCACGACTTGGACTTTGATAAAACGCTCCGGGGGGAAAAAGCTAGCTGGGAACTACACATGGACGCAGTATGTTATTTTGATCAAATCATGTAAGTAACATCCCACAAAATAGGCGTTGTACGTCCATTCACCTCACATCACACAAACTATCCAAGAAAAAAGAGATGGCGATGTAAAGACGAACTCATAAGCGAAATTCTCCAATTGACTCATACACATGGACATACCAGTGTTACTCAACCAGCAAAGACTTGAATGGATCATCTCTGTACGGACAATGGGTGCCATTTAGAGTACTTATAAAGTGCGATGGTCAAGATCTCATTGATGATGCTGATGCTGATGATGCTGATGATGATAATGATGATGATGATAAACGGAGTCCATACTTTATGACCGTCTTTATCCGAAAAGTATGGAAGCTCGATAAAAATAGAATAAAATATTAATTTGCATATTCTTTTCCTCGCAGACTAAAAAATAAATTTCTGTTCAACGAAAACCTTAATCGTTACTTGATATTTCGGACCATATGACCTTTTGCGATCTCGTTTCATGAGGAAATTTTTCATTTACATCGTCAAAATCCGGTTGCTTGTTAACAGATGATTTTTGGAGTTTTTTTTAATTATAAACTAACCCCTAACCCTAACCCCTACCCTAACCTCTAACAAACAACCGGATTTTGACGGTGTAAATGAAAAAATATCCATATGAAACGAGTTCGCAAAAGGGGTGCCTACAGGTCATATGGTCCGATATTTCTATTCAATAAAGTGAATGTGTATCTTGGTGATGGCATTACCAAAATCAATGTTATGTGGGATTCATATTCATTAAAATATCATGAAGCTGAGAATTTCTATCAAAAAGATATTTTCTTCAAAATGTGCTATGGAGCAACATTCATCTGATACCCGGTATGTCTTAAATCTAAATTATCTTGTACAGCTTGTTCTGGGAGTGCTAGCACAGTGAGTCTTTATATCTGCATGACGTGAAAACAGATAAGTCTTAGAGGGAAGTGTGTCTTACACGACAGAGAAATGGGGTAACAACGAAAGAGAAAGAATTAGAATATGGGAATAGATATAAAAAGAAAGGGGGGTAATTGGAAAATTTCAAAAGCTAAGTTGTATAGATTAAAGAGATAGAAAAGAAAGAAAGAAAAAAAACAAGAAAGAAAGAAAGAAAGAAAGAAAGAAAGAATGCAAAGTGAAAAACGAACAAAACTATATTAAGATAATAAACTAGTTGTGAAAAGGAAGATAAAAAGGTTTTATATTGTGTGGTGGGCGTGAAAAAGAGATAAATAGATAAAAAGGCTTAAATAGAGAGAAAAACAAAAACAAAAACCAAAAGAAACAAAAAGAAACAAAACGGCTTAAATAGAAAGAAAAAGAAAGAAAGAAAGAAAGAAAGAAAGAAAGAACGAAAGAAATAGAGATAAAAAGAAAGAAAAAAGTAAAAAGTTTAAATAGATTGTAAAAGAAAGGAGTGATAAAAAGAGATAAGAAAGAAGAAAAAAAAAGACATGATAGGAGAAATGATATTTCATTGAGTTAAAGATCACAGAAAGAGAAGACGAAAAATAAGAAAGAAAAGCAACCAGAAAAAAGAGTTATAAAAGGGAATAAGTGAGTTGTTTTGAATTCTAACAATTCATATACTCCAGTAATACACGACCCTTAAAAAGATCACATGCAATGAACGTCCACCTTCTTTCTTTTTTTTTTACAAATTTTCAAAAAAGCGGTGACCACTTTTTTTTCCATCTCCCACAAAAACTCTCGGGTTAAATATTTAGGTCCAAGTGTATTTCAGTATTTTGTGTTCAATAAAAATGGCGGTATGCATCTTTATTTTGCAGAGATGAAATCGGCACCAAATAAAAGCCTTTGCAGATACGCAGACAAATTGAAGATGAGGTGAATTACTAATTGGTTCGGGTAAGTATACCTTTTTACAACATTTTATTTATCTATGTTGTAGTAATTTGAGTTACCTCGGGTCCTAGTTCTTTCACTGGTTTCCTTACGCGCACTTCTCTGAGTTCCAGGCTTTGTAACACACGTCCTAGTCACAGCGACAATCTACATTCACGCTTGAGTCACTACTGTCGATAAGAACAAAATGAACTCTATATGTCTGTTGGTATAATTTGCATCGGTGTTGCCATAATCAGGCCACGAACAAGACAAAACGACACATCACCTCATAAATTCGCCTGTTCATATCGGCCATGATCTTTTTCGGCTAAAATCTGACATGCCAAGTAGATGCGTGCGCGAAAGTTAAGTCATCTCGTTCACCACAATTTATCTATTTATTAAAAAAAATATTTTAGTTATCTATTTATCTATTTATTCTATTTTATTTTATTTATGTGTTTATTTTAATTTTATTTCTATTTAATTTATTTTTATTTATCTTGTTTTAATGTGATTTTATTTATCTATTTTATTTATTTATTTAATATTATTTTATTTTATTCATTTGTTTTTACATTTCTATTTATTTTAATTTTATTTAATCATTTTTATTTTATCTTTAATAAAAAAAAATTAAGTTTTATTTTATTTTATTTTTATCAAAGCTTAAATATACCGTGAATGGTCATCTACAATAAAAGATCATCATTTTTAAACGATAGTAGAAAATTCGGACCAAGTTACCTTTAAGCACCCCATGAGCGACCTGGATTCAGAGGGACATGTTTTGCATTGCACCGTCAAGATCCGATTGTTTGTTAGGGTTAGGGTTAGCAGTTAGTTTTATAATTTAAATTTAATTTAAAATGCGTCTAAAAATTGTCTGGTAACAAACAACCGGATGTTGACAGTGCAAAGCGGAACATATCCCTCTGAATCCAGGTCGCCCCTGGGGTGCTTAAAGGTATCCTGGTCCGAAAATTCATTATGAATTCTAAAAGACATTCTAAGAGTGAGAAAAATATATAAGCCAGAAAGGACTATTTTAAAGTTGCTAAATACAATTAAGTTAGTTGGACACAAAGCCAAAAGTATGGAGCACCCAGTTAGAATCTAACCATTATACTACCTACCAAATCGAAAGCATCAGAGACAGCTTACTACAGACCTGCATGGCCCAAAAAGAGGAAAGAAAGAAAGAAAAATAGCATTAAGAAACAAAACAAACTTTCTTCTTTTTTTTCTTCGTCCGGCGATTCTTCTGCACCAAAATTCTCCACTGCATGTTCTACGGGATTACTGTACTTAGCTAATAAGAGATTACACGAAATGGAGTCCGCCTGCGCATGTGCACAGCAGCGTAAAACCAGTATTGTGCATGGACGATCACCCAAAATCCAACATCACGAATCAACGGTGGCACAGAGTGCAAAAATATTACTGGAAAAGGGCACTGACGGATTAAATGTGACCGACTTAATGCTGAAGATATTCTCTATTGTAACTGGTGATTAATTATATCCAAAAAGATTTTACAATCATACAAAAAGCAAAAAAAAATTAATCCAAACAATGGATATCACCACATCGTTCTCGATCCCCCCTCCCCCAGTAGATTTATTTCTCAGGTAAATATATCTGTTTACTGAATAACGGATAATTCTCCGTGTCCGATTTTAGAGGCTTTCTTTCCAGTTTTCCGAAAACACATAATAATCAGAATTCAATTCTAATTTAAGCAGAAAACGATGTATTTGCTTATTTTCTTTATTTGCTAAGCTTGGGATAAGACTGCCATTTTGTTTACAGTATTTGTCTTTCTTTAGCGGTCAATCGTCTAAATACAAACCGGATTTGATGTTTGTTAACTTTCATGTCCAAATGAATTTCATGATCATCAATTTTTTAGGAATATGCAAATTCTCATTTATTCTCGTTTGTTTTGGCCAATCACAAAATTCAGTGAAATTGTTTTTCTCAAGTCCAACGCCAAGCAGAATTATTAAGTCCAACGCAACAGGAACGTATTAAGCAAGAATCGCGATGTTTTGTTCAATCGTAGCTCTAACGACTACTTAACTGATGAGGCAGAAAACCCATCTGTTTCTAATAGAGCCCAGAAACATTGGTAATTTCGCAGATTATTCTAAGCACTGCCCAGTCCACCTTCGCGACACTATTTTTCGTAAGCGGACGAGTTCGCGCCGGTCATCCTCTCCTGCATACGCAAACACACCAAGCGTTGCCTTTTTGATCGACGGGGATGAGCAGCCTCATCAAAGGTAGACGCCAGTTCATCCTACATTTCACTTCTGCTACATTCAGTTCATATAAACTTTGTATTACTTTGCTTTGCGGAAAACAAAATCCAGGAAGGAGACGGTTTTACAGGTGCTTGCGACTACAGCTGTTTTATTATCTTGCGACGTCTTTAGATAGAATAATTGGTAATTTATGAGGAAGTGCGTCCCGGTCTCCTGCCTCAAAAATTGCTACCCGGTGACTATCAAAATAACGACCCCAGCTCGTCGTAATTCTTGTTTATTTATCGTAATTTGTCGTAATTCTTGTTTAGATATTAAGATGGATATATAGTTTGGAATAGACTGAGATAGATAACAAACAAAATAATATAGATAGATATGAACAAATGGAGATATATATATTTTCGACAAGTAAATGTATTGGGGGGGGTCACTTCTTTTTTTGTCGTAATTCTTGTTTATTTAAACTAAAAACAAGACATTAAACAAACATGAATAAAAGAAAATCTTAGTATTTAAAGTAATATAGATAAATATGAACAAATTGAGATAGATAGATAGATATGAAGATGGATAGTTTTGAATAGACTGAGCTGGGTCCTTAATTTATTAGTCACCGGATAGCAATTTTTGAGGCAGGAGACCGGGATGCACTTCCTCATAAATTACCGAATAATTTTTTAGTTAAGATATTTTAACACAAGCTATTTTGGTGTCGGCTTCTCCTGGTGTTAAGATTTGACCTTAAACTCATACCGGTGTTTTGGCGGTTCGAATGAATTGAAAGAACGGAGCTGGTGGGTCATCTATGTGGAGTGAACAAGAAGGAGTGCGTACTCCTGATGCGTCTGGTTAAGGGTTCGTTCGCCGTTCACCAGCAGCTAAGTGAAAAAAAGGCGATTAAATCTGCATAAGAGACGCACTGTTCTCGGTTTTCGTCACCAACTCGTACAAAAAGTTCATAGTGCCTCGCCTTTATCTGGTCATGGGAATATTCTTTACTGTTGATATCATGGAACCCAATACAACATATTTCACGTTCTTTGAAGAGGAGATGAGTACTGCAAAATATCCACATTGCCCTAAGAGAAGCAGCTTGGTTATCCAGACCAGCTGTGTTATAACTTGTGCAACTGGTTTTCTATAAATCTAAATTGCATTTATAAACCCATCCAATATATCGTTTTCTCATTTGCTTGTTTGTTGCTATTGTTTTGTTGTTGTTTTTTTATACTAGTAAAGTTAAATTTAACTTAAATAACCTATTTATTGATTTTAGTCATTGATTTTTTTTTTGCATTAAATTATGTATTAAATATGAAACAAATTGAGAAACTTTATTCTAGGATCTTTTCTTTTAACTTAAATCAAATCGGAAAATAGCCATAACCCTTTTAGGACAGAGCCATAATTGTAATGACAGCTTCTTGAAAATAATGGAGACTATTCTGTTTGTTTTTCAACGGAACAATCACTAGGAACTTCCGAGGATTCTCAGGGGATTGCTGCTTCCATTGTGTGAAGAAAATTTTGTCACGAAAACTTCCACAGTCTGACAAATAAACATTAGAGGATACGGAAGTTGGAAGTTAAAAACAGAATCAAATTCTGATTTCTTTAAAGTTGAATGCGGATTAGAATTGAAGATACAATCAATCTTATAGATATTTGGTTTGGTTTCTTTGTTTAATGGCATATCAATTTCCATGAGTTATTTAATGCCAAAGCCATCCTTGTAATAACCAATAGCTGGGGGTGAGGGGTTTCATTCCTTTTCCTATGGTATTTGTCCGAAAGTGGGCGTAATAGTGCAACTAAGGTCCGTGCTTGCTTTCTACGATGTTGCACGTTAACCACGGTACCCTGCCTCGCCTTTGAGATATTAATCGGGTGTAGGTTGGCAGAGAAATTCCAAAGTAGCAGTTTTGATATGAATGATTGATTGATCTTAACGGCATATCAACCCATCTGAGGTTATTTTATACCTAAAGATTAAGGAATCGTGTACCTTGTAAATTTATATTT
>JALAJA010000307.1:2500-22500 GCA_023376005.1 Doryteuthis pealeii | reverse complement strand
TCATACCCCCTCTGTTCCAAATCTTTTTATCTACATTCTTATTCAGTTTCATTAGCCTTTCTAATTTAATATGATATTTTATTATATTAAAACTTGAATACTTGCACCCGGAGGGTGCATATATTTGCTAGTCAAATTAAAATCTTCTTCTGTTATTCTACTTGGTTATATTTACAGCTGTTACGCTTTTCTTACTAAGTTCACTGTAGTGTTAATCGGATCTTTGGTCCTGGAATCAGTTACACTTTCTGGCCAACAAACATACATACATAATATTAAGCGGGAATAAATTGTGAAATGCGAAGTAAATGAGGAGAGGGAAGAAAAAAAGGCGAGGAAGGAAAAGTAAGAGCTTAGAAGGCCAGATGAAAAAAATAAACGAAAAAGGAAACCAGATTATATATCATCATCATCAATTCGCGTTAGTAGCATTGATATTCATGAAAATCTCTCGCCAGCCGTCCCTATCATTTATTGCCTCTTGGAGGTCCACTGCACAGCATCCAGTATCCGTGCAAACTTGGTCTATGTACGTATTTGCTGGATGGCCTACTATGGCGTGCACATGTGATGGCTTCCACAAAAGAAAGTCACTTATGAGTTCATCTTTGCTTCTCCAGCAATGCTCAGCATATCTTGTTCGCCTCACGCGGATGGTTTGTGCCATATGGGGCAGGTGGCCGTACTAAATGAGTGTGTGTATGTGTTCTTGGAGAGGGGGTGACTTAACGGGGAAGTATATATATATATATATATATATATATATATATATATATTGGCATTTCACATAGTGCTAATACCCTTGGGAAAGGTATGAATCCATATATTCTCCCTCCAGCTATGGGTTAAATAGTAGGGCAGACTGGACTCTTTAACCTTGGGTAGGTAACTAGTCTAGGAGAGGGATAACTCTGAATTCAAAATTCCTGAGGCCAGTCGTTGATTGGGTTCGTGGTATTCCGTGATGCACAAATTCTTTCCTATCGACTGTGCCAAAAAGTGTGGAATGGTCCTACACAAGCCTTCACCACTATAAACAAATCACTGTGTTGGTTGTTCACTGGATGAACACTTATACGTCGAAAATCGACGAGAGAGTCCATTTTTATATATATATATATATATATATATATATATATATATTATATATATATATATGGAGATGTAAAAAGATATGGTGAAGGTGTTGCTTCATAACCAATGACTCGAGCGGCAGTCTGTGTGTGACGTGACCAACAGAGAGAGATCAAATGGTTAAACGCACCAGAAACCCTCTATTCAATGGCTAAAGGCAGTCACCGCGAGACTTGGGAGATTCGAAACGTGACAGTTGGTACCGAGACAACAAAGTCTTAAGTCGTGTATCTTGGGACTCAGCGAAACCGACCCATCCCCACCAGATGGGGTGGGATGGTTTTTTTAAAGAAGAGCAGTTCTTTATTCCATCGACGACTTGCACGGCTTCAAGTATTTCTTTCTTACCGATTTGTGGATTTTTTGTATCAACGTATTTGTTCGTCGATCAGAATGAGGTTGATCAACCGCAGTTTTTTTCGACCATCTAAGAGGCCTTTGTGTCACCTAAATAGTTGATCTGCATGAACTATGCATGTATTAATTCATTATTTTTTTATGCCGACTTGCCAAGAGTTTGATACAGAATTTGATTTTTATTCTATAAAAAAAAAATGAAATATCATCTTCTGCGATCTCCCAATTATTTTCAAAATGTCTAAAAATAAAAGGCTTATTTCCTAGTTTGGTAACATGAGTGACCCAGAAAAAAAACAGAACCCAAATTATTTATCTATTTTTTCCATTAAACTAACCCTAACCTAACTAACCCTTGTTGGACTTAAACTTTAAAAAAAATTAAAATTAACAGTTTTATTACAAATTTGTTGGTTCTGTTTTTTCTGGCCACCCTGTTTATATTATGTTTCTTCACTTTCCTGACTCGTCAGGGGGTCCAGTGAGCTTCGGCCACTGGATCGTTAATAAATTAATAGCGTCGATCCCAGGGGGCTATCCCCCCGGCAATACCTGATTTAAAGGAGCAGGGCTGGGTTTTAATTGCCCAGCGCCTGAGGTGCCCTCCCTTGAAGGGGGAATGCCGACGGGATCGACGCAATTTTTATGCGCCCACGTTAAACGAAACCTTGTGTCCAGCGCTCATAAGTTGGGATGAGAGGCAAATACCCTCAACTAGGTGGGGTTAGGGTTAGGGTGAAGTGTTGCTCATCAAGATGGTTAGGGTTGGGGTTTGGGTTAGTTTAAATGCGAAATAATAAATAATTTTAGGTTCTGTTTTTATTCTGGGTCACCTGTAATATCATGGTTACTCAACTAGGAAATAACCAATAAAATAATAGTAACCGTCACCATACTCACACACTATCTTGGCTGTGGTCAGATTACAACATAAACTAGTAATGTCTAACCTTAATGCAATGTCAGCACTAGATAAATGTAACTATAAATGCTTAATCTGAAAAATGCAAAAAATAATTAGAGTTATGCAGTAATAATTCTTTGAGTTTTCGATGAGTGACTGGTCGACCAAAAAGGGTTTGATCTTCCGCAGTTTCTTGACCATTCAAAATTGTCTTATGTCATATATATCCTGATCTCCATAAACCTTATTAAATTGATTTTACTAGCAGGTCCGTGGTGTTCCGGCATCAATTTTAAGCCAGAAACGATGATTTGCAATTCAACTATTCCAAATAAACAAACATATAACTTCTTTTTTTTTCATTCATTTTGGATTTTCCTTTGGAAATTTAAGTGACGTAAAACCATTTGGAATATTTTCATTTTAAAAAATTGGTGAAAGTGAAATAAGAAATCTGCATTAAGCGTTCCGATATCTGGATTTACATTTTATAGCATTGGAAGATTTGGACGGTCTCAACTTTTTAACAGAGGTTGTTTCAGGATGTTAACGGAACCAATCTAAGATTTTGTTTTTGTTTGTTTTTTGTTTTAGGCGATATCAACCTCAGTGGGTCATTAATGCCGATAAAGTTTTGAAATAAATCAATTCTTAATGGATAATACATTTTTTTATATAATACATTTTTCTATTTAACCATAGATGGGACTAGACAGGCTTACTACCACTTCCGGGTCAGAGTGGACCAGAGAGCAATGGTGATGAATGGAGTGCTCCACATTCCCCAAACCGCGCAGGAACCTCACCATCAGATAAAAATTTAATGTCATTCCCAGGACATGTAGACCCGCAGCCACGCTTTCTAGCACCCATATGATGAAAAAGGGGTTGGAGCTTTGCCATAAGGGCAATAGGGTTGGAAAACATCTAAAGAGGCCTTGTTTCACCTAAATATTTGATCTCCACCAATGTGTATTCATTAATTGTTTATGTCGACTTGTCTAACTTTGATACATAATTTGATCTTATTTTATTAAATTTATTTATATATTATTTATTATCTCAATTAGGAATATCAAGTAATAATAGATTGTTGTAATGATAACGCATACACTGATAGGCCTTTTGGAAGCTTTATTCTTACATTTATCTGGTACAGAAGGGGGGTTAGCTCAGTCGGTATCAGCCAATCAGGCGAGGGAATCTATCCTCTTTTCAATAACGTAGACCAAGGAGATTGTTTTAGCATATGAGGTGGGAGCAGCCCACAACACATACCATGAATGAGTTGCTTTAAGTATGCGTCGTAGCATCCATGAGTTTTTGTAGCTTTGATGAGGATTGGGCTTGATTATTGGGGTCGGTGTTTCTTGATTAGATGCGTAGTTTTCTGACCGCTAGGCGTCATCAAGCTCCTTACTTTAAGCGCACAGATCCTGTGCTACTGCATACGCTGAGTTGGCGGGGAACCGGTATCGAACTAGGACCTTGTGGTTTCTAGCCGAAGCTCTACCGACTGAGCTGAACCCGGCCCTTGTGTACCATTATTGTAAGTAGAATTTAAGCTTTCCAAAGCCTATCAGTGTTATCGTTTATCATTACAACAATGCTATATACTGATATTCTAATTGAGATAATAAATGAATATAAATTAAATTTTTAATAAAATAAGGATCAAATTATGTATCAAAGTTTTAGACATAGTCGACATAAACAATTATGAATACACATTTATGGAGATGAAATGATTTAGGTAAGCAAGGCTCTTTAGACTGGTTTCCATACCCTAATTTGCCCTTATGGCAAGCTCCAACCCCTTTTTATGCATATGGGTGCTAGAAAGCGGTGGCTGCGGTCTACATGTCCTGGAATGACATTAATTTTATCTGATGGTGAGGTTCCTGTTTTGGCGGTTTGGGGAATGTGGAGCACTCCATTCATCACCATTGCTCTCCTGGTCCACTCTGACCGCGGAGTGGTAGTACCTGTTAGGGTCCCATCTATGGGTTAAATAGAAAAATGTATTTATAAAAAAATGTATTATCCATTAAGAATTGATTTATTTCAAACTTTATCGGCATTAAATGACCCACTGAGGTTGATATGCCGTAAAACAAAAACAAACAAAACAAAATCTTTAGATGGTCCGTTAACATCCTGAAACAACCTCTGTTTAAAAATGAGACCGTCCAAATCTTCCAATGCAAAAATGTAAAATCCAGATTATCTGGAATCGCTTAATTGCAGATTTCTTATTTCATTTCACCCAATTTTAAAATGAAATATTCCAAATGGTTTTACGTCACTTAAATTTCCAAAGAAATCAAAATGAATTGAAAAAAAAGAAGTTATATGTTTTTTATTTGGAATATTGAAATTGCAATCATCGTTTCTGGCTTAAATAGCTTGATTTTTGTTTCGTTTCGGGAAACTCCACGGATCCTGCTAGTAAATCAATTAATATAGTTTATGGAGATCAGGTATATATATGACATAAGACAATTTTGAATGGTCAAGAAACTGCGGAAGATCAAACCCGTTTTGGTCGACCAGTCACTCATCGAACTCAAAGATTATTACTGCATAACTCTAATTTATTTTTTTTCAATTTTTTCAGATTAAGCATTTGGTTATGGAGTTTACATTTACCTAGTGCTTGAACATTGATTATTAGACATTTACTAGTTTATGTTGTATCTGACCACAGCCAAGAAAGTAACGGTACTGATTATTTTTATTGGTTATTTCCTAGTTGAGTAACATGATATTACAGGGTGACCCAGAAAAAACAGAACCTAAATTATTTATTTATTTCGCATTAAATACTAACCCTAAACCCAACCCTAACCATCTTATGAGCAACACTTCCACCCTAACGCCTAACCCCACCTAGTTGAGGGTATTTGCCTCTCATCCAACTCTATGAGCGCTGGACACAGGTTTCGTTTTAACGTGGGCGCATAAAAATTGCGTCGATCCGTCGGCATTCCCCTTCAAGGGAGGGCACCTCAGGCGCTGGGCATAAACCCAGCCTGCTCCTTTAAATCAGGTATTGCCTGGGGGATAGCCCCCTGGATCGACGCTATTTAAATTTACTTAACGATCCAGTGGCCGAAGCTCACTGGACCCCTGACGAGGTCAGGAAAGTGGTAACATAATATTACAGGGTGGCCAGAAAAAACAGAACCAACAAATTTTGTAATAAAACTGTTAATTTTAATTTTTTTTTTAAGTTTAAGTCCAACAAGGGTTAGGGTTAGGGTTAGGGTTAGTTTAATGGAAAAATAGATAAATAATTTGGGTTCTGTTTTTTTCTGGGTCACTCATGTTACCAAACTAGGCCATAAAGCCTTTTATTTTTAGACTTTGAAAATAATTGGGAGATCGCCAGAAGATGATATTTCATTTTTTTTTATAGAATAAATCAAATTCTGTATCAAACACTCTGGGCAAGTCGGCATAAAAAAAAATAATGAATTAATACATGCATAGTTCATGCAGATCAACTATTTAGGTGACACAAGGCCTCTTTAGATGGTCGAAAAACTGCGGTTGATCAACCTCATTCTGATCGACGAACAAATACGTTGATACAAAAAATCCACAAATCGGTAAGAAAGAAATACTTGAAGCCGTGCAAGTCGTCGATGGAATAAAGAACTGCTCTTCTTTAAAAAAAACCATCCCACCCCATCTGGTGGGGATGGGTCGGTTTCGCTGAGTCCCAAGATACACGACTTAAGACTTTGTTGTCTCGGTACCAACTGTCACGTTTCGAATCTCCAGTCTCGCGTGACTGCCTTTAGCCATTGAATAAGAGGGTTCTGGTGCGTTTAACCATTTGATCTCTGCTGTTGGTCACGTCCACCACAGACTGCCGCTCGAGTCATTGGTTTATGAGCAACACTTCACCATATCTTTTTACATCTCCATATATATATATATATATATATATAATATATATATATATATATATATATTATAGTATTAAATGGACTCTCTCGTCGATTTTCGACGTATAAGTGTTCATCCAGTGAACAACCAACACAGTGATTTGTTTATAGTGGTGAAGGCTTGTGTAGGACCATTCCACACTTTTTGCACAGTCGCGAGGAAAGAATTTGTGCATCACGGAATACCACGAACCCAATCAACGACTGGCCTCAGGAATTTTGAATTCAGAGTTATCCCTCTCCTAGACTAGTTACCTACCCAAGGTTAAAGAGTCCAGTCTGCCTACTATTTAACCCATAGCTGGAGGGAGAATATATGGATTCATACCTTTCCAAGGGTATTAGCACTATGTGAAATGCCAATATATATTATATATATATATATATATATATATATTATACTTCCCGTTAAGTCACCCCTCTCCAAGAACACATACACACACTCATTTAGTACGCCACCTGCCCCATATGGCACAAACCATCCGCGTGAGGCGAACAAGATATGCTGAGCATTGCTGGAGAAGCAAGATGAACTCATAAGTGACTTTCTTTTTGTGAAGCCATCACATGTGCACGCCATAGTAGGCCATCCAGCAAATACGTACATAGACCAAGTTTGCACGGATACTGGATGCTGTGCAGTGGACCTCCAAGAGGCATAAATGATAGGGACGGCTGGCGAGAGATTTTTCATGAAAATCAATGCTATACTAACGCGAATGATGATGATGATATATAAATCTGGTTTCCTTTTTCGTTTATTTTTTTCATCTGGCCTTCTAAGCTCTTACTTTTCCTTCCTCGCCTTTTTTATCTTCCCTCTCCTCATTTACTTCGCATTTCACAATTTATTCCGCTTAATATTATGTATGTATGTTTGTTGGCCAGAAAGTGTAACTGATTCCAGGACAAAGATCCGATTAACACTACAGTGAACTTAGTAAGAAAAGCGTAACAGCTGTAATATAACAAGTAGAATAACAGAAGAAGATTTTAATTTGACTAGCAAATATATGCACCCTCCGGGTGCAAGTATTCAAGTTTTAATATAATAAAATATCATCTTTAAATTAGAAAGGCTAATGAAACTGAATAAAGAATGTAGATAAAAAGATTTGGAACAGAGGGGGTATGATTGGAAATATAGAACAATTTGAAACTGGATCTTCATCATTTTCCGTTACTACGTCTTTGCATTGGTAAATTTTCCTGATTTACTGTTTAGTTAAAATAGGAAGTAAAGAATAATATTAGTTATTTTCTGTCTTGTTAGTTGATTTCTTTTAAGATTTATTGAAGAGGATTTTTTGCTCATATTCATTAAGATGAAAGCAAACAATTAGAAACATAATACTAAGCATATATTTTATTAAAATCAAATCTTTAAGATCAATATGGCAAATTTAGCTTCCATTCACACTGTAAACCGCTATTTTGTATGTATTGAGTATAATACAATTGCATGTTATTTAGTATGTAATTGGTCAACAGTAATAAGTAAAATGTAAACAATTTTATTAATAGATTGAGGTATAAATAAAAATAAATGCATGGTAAAATGTGATGTATAATAACAAAGGGAATTGGGACTTGAGTAGTATTGTTTCGGTTCCAGACAGACAAACGCACAATCTCCATTATAATAAGAAGATATGTGCATTTTAATGTTATTATTGTAATTTTCTTTCTACCTTTCCTTCTTTTGTGTTCTTCTCTTTCGTGTCTCATTCTTTCACTTGTCTTCTTCTTTCCGTTTCTTTCTTTGTTCTTTTTATTTGCTTGTTCATCTGATTTACTTTGTTAAAGTCTTCTTTTTTCCTTCGTTTTCATTCCTTTATTTTACTTATATGCTTCTTTCTTTCTCTTCTTTTAGGCATTTCTTCTTTCATTACTTTGTTTCCCTTTCTTTCTTCATCCTGTTTCCTTTCTTTCGTCATCTTCATTTTCTTTGTTTGTTTCTTCGTCGATATTATTTAGATAATACTTGATATCAAATAATTTGTGCGAAATGTTGAAGAAATAAAAAAAACAATATACAATAAACGCATTTCCTGACCACTAGGCATAAAGATAACCCTAGAGCAGTTGAAATTTACCTTTACTTTTATCATCTTTTACTTTACTTTTCTTTCATACCGCCCCTCTTTCATTTGTCAACATCTCTTTCATTTTCTTTAAGCCTTTTTCTGATTTTTTGTTTTGTCTCCTTCATTTTCGTTTCCATTTATTCTACATTTTCTTTCAGTTCATCTTTTAGCCAAGTGTTATAGTGTTAACCGATTATTTTCGGTTGGTGTAACTCTCATGGTCTTTTCTTTTTTTTCCAGGAAATGTTTTGTAGTATATTTTTACTAACAAATATATAATATAATGGAGAAAGGTAGACAAACACAGCGACGTTGTAGAAAGTGGATGTTTATTGTAGGTAGTGATGTAAGGTAGTGACATAACTACCTACAATAAACATCCATTTTCTACAACATCCGTGTTTGTCTACCTTTCTCCAATATATATATAATATATATATATATATATATATATATATATATATGATATATATATAGTTCAATGAAGTAAAATAAAAGTTTTTGCTTTTATTTGTTTATTTCGGAACGAATATTACAACCAATGGTTTCCTTGCTGAAAGCATTCATCAGGTAAACGAAATTAATTATATATATATCTATATTATATTATATATATATATATATATATATGAGAGGAGAGAGAGAGAGAGAGAGAGTGTAATATAAAATGTTAATAAACTCCATATAATGTTGTGTTTTACTCATTATTCATTTCTTGTAGAAATAACGATTCCAGAATGGATTATAAGTTTTTTTTAAAAAATAAAGAGTTTTTAGACAATTTTCTTTTTTTTTTATCTCCTTCATAATTTTTTAGAAATTCAATTATTCTTTTTATTTCATAATTTTGTTTTGATACTTTTTTCTTTTTATTATATACTTCTCGACCAACCCAATGCATGAGTAGCACACTTTGAATGTACGGTAAAGTGGGAGCTGATACTAGGTTTAGCGTTCCACGCTCAGATGTAAATCAATCTCCCGTTCCAGCGCTAGTGAAAAGGGCTAGACTTCCTCGCTGGTGCGGCTGATACCGATAACGACGACTCTGCGACTTTCTATAATTGTTTAGAAAGATTTTTGTTAGTTACTTGAAACCCTAATAATGCGAGCAAAGAAATAACTCATTAAAATAAATAATTACTTGAAATCATATAATTATTCTATTAGATTGGAATACTTGAAACACACAACCGTGTGCAAAATTATTAAATAGTACTACTTGATATCGATAGGTTTTGGTGAAAAAAGTTGTTCTTAAAACAACTACAAGAAATAAATATACAATGAACGTATTTTCCAAGTCCATTAGGCATGGAATAACCCTAGACGGGTTGACCATCACATCAATCTCTTTTTTTCAATCCCCTTTCAGTCTTTTAATTTTTCGTTCCATTTTCCTTTCTTTTTCCTTTCTCTCACGTTCTTGTCTTTCTTGTTCGAATTAAGTTTGTAATCTCTTTCATTACTCCTCTTCTTCGATTTTTTCTTTCATACTCGGAACCTCCATTAATTTTCACTCTTCCTCAGATTCTTTTTCCGGGCTTTCCATGTTTCTGGATTCCTCTCTCTCTCGTCTCTATTTTCCGCCTCTCTCTATGCCCCTCTCTCTCTCACGCACACATACCGCCTTTTCTTTCTCATCACACATTCCGCCTTTTCTCTCACACCTCCCATTTCTTATCGACATGAACACCAACATTTACAATGCGACGTTAACCGAGTCACGCCCACAGAATAATTCGATTTTTAGCGGCAAGCCTGCTCCAGAACGAACATTTTTCTGTGCCACTGGGTCAGTCTGGGCTTTCTATGTCGACACTTTTACATAATGTTTTTATCCATATTTTTTTTTCCTTTATTGCTAATTTTTTTTCTTCAGTTTTATATGCTTGCTCGGCAAAACAACTTTATCTTAACTTAAAAAAAAAAAAAAAAAGGAAAAAGAAAAAGAAGAGAAATAGCTGAGATTTTATTCATAGATTTCTTGTTTCTCGAAATGGATTTTTTTGCTTTGCGTAACTCGAACTATATTTAGAAAAGTGCTCGCATGTCGATTCGGACGTAGATTCCATGTTTTTTCCTATTCTTTTCGATGCCTTCCCCTCCAATACAGCCTCGCAAAAAAAATGTCTTGTACACATAGAATGAATAATGTTTGAAATACATAGTTATTTTTTCGTTTTAATTAGGTTATGAAATGATAAAAAAGGTAAGATTTTTGTGTCTATCTACCTCGGAGTCGAATCATACAGACACACACACACATCACACACACACACACAAACACACACAGAACACACTATAGTATATATATAATATATATTATATATATACACGCACGACACCGCCAATGAGCATGACATGGACATAATATATATATAGTATATAAATATCAGCACACATAAGCACACACACATATATATATATATATATATAGTATTATATATATATAGTATAGGTATATGTCCATTACAACACGGCTACAGAGACCTCATTTCTCCAATCACAGTTTCTTCGATATCTCTGCTATCTCAGTTTGTTTCATTATCTAGTCTGATCTTTAATTCCAAGTCTCTCTCTCTCTCTCTCTCTCTCTCCCCTCCTGGTCCGGGCCAGGGTCACCTGCCGGAGTCGCGCCAACCGTTATTCCAAAGATTTTGTCCACGTTGATTCCGTATCGGACCCAGTATTCAAAGCTATGGTTGTTTGCGGACCAGGCTCCTCCCTCCCGCAATATATATATTATATATATTATATTTAATATATATGTGTGTGTGTGTGGTGTGTGTGTGTGTTGTATGTGCTGTGTGGTGTGTGTGTTATTTATAGCACTGTTGCATAGTAGCTAGTTTCTGCCCTATTTTATTCTACTCAGTCTATTCATATTAATCCATCTTTAGTTAGATATTTTCAGTCTGTTTTGAATGCCGTTACCTTGAGCGATGGCTAAAGTAAGCGGGTCTGTCCCAGGAGGCGATTTTTGTGATGACGCATTTTCATGACCGAGTTATTTCTAATATATTAAGTAAGGCTTAGTAAACAACTCGTTTTTTTTTTATAATTGAAAACCCACCGTGTTGGCGGGGCTTGAATATCACTGACTATACAGCTTAGTTCCGCTTTTAAGACTGGCCCGATTGTACAGGGAGACGCAATCTTGATAATGCACAGGGTATTTTTGACGGCAATTGGCTTAGGGGCTGGAGTGAGCATTTGGGTGAAGGCTTGGTCCGCTAGTTGATGTTTATAATGTATTTGGGGTTTTGGTGGGACATCCTGCAATGAATGGTTTTAGAGGGCTCAGGCAAAGCACTAGGAATAGGGACAGGGCCACCGGTGCTTGGAGCTTCCTGATAAAGGTCGGCGACTCCGCAAATGGTGGATCGTATCCGTGATCCAGTCAATCCTGATTCGGTATTGAGTTGATTATAGGAGGTGTTTTGGAACAACTCTGGCTGTTATGTCCCGACGAGTTTGTTAGGACGTTGTACAGACACGGTGTCCTGCCCTTTTGAAGTGGATACGTGTGTGCTGTGCGATTGTATCTCTACTGTTTTAGTAATCGAAGTAATCTTAGGTTCAATCAAGTTAAATAGTTTTTGTTGAAAAGCATTCGTATTAGATAGGAATACTATACCATTGTGTTTAAATTATTTTGTAATTAAGAATAATTCTTAAAGTTATAACTGTTTACTCGTTGCAGTGATTGATAATTATTTCGTCACTTGAAACCATATAGATTATTAGGAAACATAATGATTATTATTAAATTAAGATATAGTTACTTGAAACTATATAGATTGTGTATAGAAATATATAATATTATATAGAGTACTTGAAATTGTCACGCACAACTGTGTGCAAAACCATACACTGGTGTGGTAACTATTTTGTATTAGAAATAGGATACTTGATATCATATAGCGACTGAGCAAAAACAAAACAACAGAACAAACAAAAGTAAAAACATAAACAAGAACAATCAAAAAACAACCACACAATGATAAATATAAACTGTGAACAAGTGTACGTAATTTTCATTAGGCGTAAATATGAATCCTAGACGCAGGTTGAAATGCCGTTAAGAATCGATCCAAGTCTTCCTGCTACCTGTTTGTTTTTTCTAGTCGACTGAAGATAAGGATTTTATTACTTGATTTTTACTTTCCTTGACGTTTCATAATGTGTTTGGCCAAACAAACGATGTATTTTTAAATAGAAAGCCATACAGTTTATGCTAAATTCGTTACGCGATGTAGATCGAAATATTATATCACTATAACTGTGCTAAGAATGTTTCTTAAAAAAACACACCAGAAGAAACGGTAAGATATGAAATTTACAGTTGTAACTACGATTCCTTAGATTTCTGGTTAGGTGGATAAAATTGAAATGTAGATGGGTTGATGATGGCCGTTTAAGATCCAATTTCAATCATTGCCATATCAAAGATGCGTTACTTGGAATTCTCCTGGCCATCGATCTAAGCCACCCAGAGTGTCTTATATATCTGCTAAGGCGGAGGCAGGTTGTACCGTGGTTAACGTGCTATTACATCGTAGAAATGCAAGCACAGGACGTGTAGGTTGCACTAATGTACGCCCACTTTCGGAGCGAAATTACCCATAGGAAAAAGAATGAAACGTCCTCACCCAGCTAATTGGTTATGGTACAAGGATGGCTTTTGGCATTAGAATGAAGCTCATGGATAGATTGTATATCAGTTGAAGAACAAAGAAACCAGAACGCAAATATCTATAAGATTGATTGTAATGGTCAATTCTAGATCCGCATTCAACTTAAAGATCAGAAATTTTGATACTGTTTGTTTAACTTCGCAACTTCGTATCCTGCTAATGTGTTATTTGTCAGACTGGTGGTTGAAGGTTGTTCGTGATTCAATAGTTTTCTTCAACACCAATGGGAAGCAGCAGTCCCTGAGAATCCTCGGAAGTTACTAGTGATGTTCCGTTGAAAAACAAACAGAATAGTCTCCATATTTTGTCAAAGAAGCTGTGCATGTCAATTATGGCTCTGGTCCTAAAGGGTTATGGCTTATTTTCGATTTGATTTAAGTTAAAAGAATAAGATCCTAGAATAAAGTTTCCCTCAATTTGTTTTCATATTTATACATAATTTAAATGCAAAAAAGAAATCAATGACTAAAATCAAGTAATAGGTTATTTAAAGTTAAATTTTAAACTTTTACTAGTATTAAAAAACAACAACAAAACATAAGCAACAAACAAGGCAAGTGAGAAAACGATATATTGGATTGGGTTTTATAAGCAATTTAGATTTATAGAAAAACGCAGTTGCATGCAAGTTATGAACAGCAGCTGGTCTGGATAACCCAGCTGCTTCTCTTAGGGGCGAATGTGGATATTTGCGAGTACTCATCTGCCTCTTCTTCTAATAGAATCGTTTAATATATGTTGTATGTGGGTTCCATGATATCACACGTAAAGAAGGTATTCCCATGACGCAGATAAAGGCGAGGCACTTGAATCTCTTTGTAAAGCGAGTTGGTGGACGGAGAAACCGAGAACAGTGCGTCTCTTATGCAGATTTAATCGCCTTTTTTTTCACTTAGCTGCTGGTGAAAGCGGGCGAACGAAACCCTTGAAGCAGACGCATCAGGAGTTACGCACTCCTTCTTGTTCACTCCACTAGATGACGCCACCAGCTCCGTTCTTTCAATTCATATCGAACGCCAGACACCGGTAATTGAGTTTTATAGGTGCAAAGTGCTTTAACACCAGGAGTAAGCCGGACGACCAAAATAGCTTGTGTTAAAATTAATCTAAACTAAAAATATTTTCGGTAATTTATGAGGAATGCATGCCCGGTCTCCTGCCTCAAAAATTGCTAATCGCGGTGACTAATAAACTGTTGAAGGACCCAGGCTTGAGTCGTATGTCAAAACCTGGATATCATTTCTTCATATCATATTCTTTTATTGCTCAATTTTGTTCATATTTAGTTGCTATATCTGACTTTAAATGTTAGCGTGCGAATTTTTGTTATTCATGTTGTTTATTGTCTTGTTTTAGTTAAAGATAACGACAAGAGATTTACGACAAGAAAAGAAGTGACCCCCCCAATGACAGTTTTGTCTTGTCGAAAAGTATATTATCTCAGTTTTGTTCATATTCGTATTCTATTATATTTTGTTTGTATCCTATCTCAGTCCTATTCCAAATATATATCCACTTAATATCTAAACCAAGAATTACGACAAATTACGATAAATAAACAAGAATTTACGACGAGCTGGGGTGTTATTTGATGAGTTGTCGACGTTGGGTAGGCATGTTTTGTATAGGCAGGAGACCGGGACGCACTTCCTCATAATTACCAATTATTCCTATCTGAAAGATGGTCGCAAGATCAATAAAACAGCTGTAGTCGCAAGGACTTGGGTAAAACGTCTCCTTCCTGGAGTTTTGTTTTTCCGGCCAGTTAAGGAGCAGATTCTTTTTTGTTGTCATGTTGGTTCTTGTTGCGGCATTTACCGTAGTTTTTTTTTGTTCGGTGTTGTTGTTGTGTTGTTTTTTTTGTGTCTGTTTTCGTTGTTCGTTGTTTGGTTGTTGTTTTTTTGCTCTTGTCTTTGTTGTGTTTTCTGTAATTTTTTGATTATAAATGATGAGTTGAGAAGGTGTAATACAAAGTTTATTGAAGCTGGGAATGTAGATGAAGTGAAATGTATGGATGAAACTGGCGTCTACACTTTGATTGGAAGGCTGCTGCATCCCCGTGATTCAGAAAAATAAGGGCGAACGGCTTGGTGTGTTTGCGTATTGCAGGAGAGGAATGACCGCGCTGAATCTCGTCCGCTTACGAAAATAAGTGTCGCGAAGGTGGACTGGGCAGATGCTTAGAATATGCTGCGGAAATTACCGAATGTTTCTGGGGCTCTGATTAGACAGATGGGTTTTCTGCCTATCAGTTAAGTAAGTCGTTAAGGCTACGATTGAGCAAAAAATCGCGAATTCTTGGCTTAATAGCGTTCCTGTTTGCCGTTGGACTTGATAATTCTGCTTGGCGTTGGACTTGAGAAAAAACAATTTCCACTGAATTTTGTATTGGCCCAAACAAACGAAATAGAATGAGAATTTGCATATTCCTAAGAAATTGATGATCATTGATATTCATTTGGACATGAAAGTTTTATACAAAACATGCAAAATCCGGTTTGTATTGTAGACGATTGAACGCGCTAAAGAAAGACAAATATGTTAAACAAAATGCGCAGTGCTTATCCGCAAGCTAGCAAAATAAAAGAAAATAAGCAAATACATCGTTTCTGCTTAAATTAGAATTGATTTCTGATTATTATGTGTTTTTTCGGAAAAACTGGACAATAAGCCTCTAAATCGGGACACGGAGATTATCCGTTATCAGTAAACTAATATATTGTACCTGAGAAATAAATCTAACTGGTGGAGGGGGGTCGAGAACGGATGTGGTGATATCCAGTTGTTTGGATTAATTTTTTTTTTGGCTTTTTGGTATGATTGTAAATCTTTTGGATATATGTATAGCACCAGTTACAATAGAGAATATCTGCAAGTAAACATTAAAGTCGGTTCACCATTTAATCCGTCAGTGCCTTTTCGCAGTAATATTTTTGCACTCTGTGACCACCGTTGATTCGTGAGTTGGGATTCTGTGGTGATGGTCATGCACCATGTATCTGGTTTTAACGTGCTGCTTGCACATGCGCAGGCGACGTCCATTGTCGTGTAATCGTTTATTAGCTAATGTACAGTTAATCCCGTAGAATCGATTGGTGGACGAATTTTGGTGGCAGAAGAATCGAACGATCGAAGAAAAAAAGCAGATCAAGACTTTGTTTTGTTTGTCTATTTAATGCTATTGTTTCTTTCGTTTCTTTCCTCGTTTTTTGGGCGATGCAGAGTCTGTAGTTAAGGCATTGTTCTCTGTGCTTTCTTTGGTAGGTGTAAGTATAATGGTTAGATTCTAACTGGTGCTCCATACTTTGGCTTTGTGTCCAACTAACTTAATTGTATTTAGCAACTTATAAATATTAGTCATCTTCTGGCTTATATATTTTTTCTCACTCTTTAGATGTCTTTTAGATTCATAATGAGATTTGCGGTTACGCAGGCTACCGTTTCAGCTTCTCCCCAGGGTGCGACCCTAGGATTCCCGAGGAGTAGTTGTTCCGCTTTGGCACTGTCACCATTGGCGGTTGTTTGTTACGCAGAACAATTTTTAGACGCATTTTAATTAAATTTAAGTATAAACTAACTGCTAAGCCTAACCCTAACAAACAATCGGATCTGTGACGGTGCAGTGGCGAGAAACATGTCCATCTGAATCCGGAGATTCGGTCTGGTGTCATTGGGGTGCTTAAAGGTAACTTGGTCCCGAATTTTTCCCTATCGTTTTAAAATGATGATGCTTTTATTGTAGATGACCAATATCACGGGTATATTTATTGCTTTGATAAAAATAAATAGAGAATGAAAACTTAATGTTTTTTTGTATTAAAGATAAATTAAGTACATGGATTAAATAAAATTGAGAGATAAATTTATTATGTAAGAACAAATGAGATAAATGAAAGTAGATATGGTACTGTATAAATAAATAAAATTTAGCATACATTAAAATCACAGTTATAAGGTAAGTAAGATAAATAGAAAATAATTTAATAAGAAATAAATTTTTAATAATAAACGACATAATGATGTGATAAATACTTGAATAAATAGATTAAATAGATAACTAAAATATTTTTTAATTAAATAGATAGATTGTGAGGTGAAGCGAGTTTCAAAGTTGACGTTAATTGCGCGTGCTACGCGGTATTGCTACTTGGCATGTCAGGTTTGAAGATGTAAAAAGTTGTTAAAATTACATATATGAGGTAAGATATTAAACGAAGTAACATGGAATTATGGAAAAAAATGAAAGAAAAAAAAAAAAAAGAGAAAAAAATGAGAAGAAAAAAAAGAAAAAAAAAGAAATGAAAGAGAGATTTTTAGCCGAAAAAGATCATGGTCGATATGAACAGGGCGAATTTTATGAGGTTGATGTGTCGTTTTGTCTGGGTGTTTCGTGCCTGATTATGGCAACACGATGCAAATTATACGAACATGACATATAGAGTTCATTTTGTTCTTATCGACAGTAGTGACTCAAGCGTGATGTGGATTGTCGTGTGACTAGGAACGTGTGTTAGCAAAGCTGTGAAGCTCAGAGAAGTGCGCCGTGAGGAAACCAGTGAAAGAACTAGGACCCGGCAGTCACTCCAATATTACTACACATAGATAATAAAATGATTGTTAAGAAGGTATACTTACCCGAACGCAATTAGTAATTCACGCTATCTTCAAGTTTGTCTGGCGTATCTGCAAAGGCTTTTATTTGGTGGCCGATTTCTCTTTGCAAAATAAAGATGCATACGCCGAATTTTTAATTGAAACACAAAATACTGAAATATCACTTGGACTAAATATTTAACCCGAGAGTTTTTGGTGGGAGAGTGGAAAATAAAGTGGTCGACCGCTGTTTTTGAAAATTTGTGAAAAAAGAAAAGAAATGAAGGTGGACGTTTCAATGTGCATGTGATCTTTTAAGGGTCGTGTTATTAACTGGGAGTATATGAATTGTTGAGAATCAAAACAATCACTTATTCCCCTTTTATAACTCTTTTTTCTGTGTTGCCTTTGTCTTTCTTATTTTTTCGTCTTCTCTTTGTGATCTTTAACTCATGAAATATCATTTCTCCTATCATGGATCGTTTTTTTTTTCTTCTTCTTCTCTCTTTTTATCACTCCTTTCTTTTACGGAATCTATTTATACTTTTTACTTTTTTCTTTCTTTTTATTCTATTTCTTTCGTTCTTTCTTGCTTTCTTTCTTTTTTCTTTCTTTTCTTTCTGCTTTAGCCGTTTTTGTTTCTTTTTTGTTTCTTTGTGGTTTTGTTTTTGTTTCTCCTTATTGTAAGCCTTTTAATCTATTTATCGTTCTTTTTCACGCCCACGCACCCAAGTATAACACCTTTTTATACTTCGCTTTCACACTAGTTATTTTCTTTAATATAGTTTGTTCGTTTGTTCAAACTTTGCAATGGGTCTTTCTTTCTTTCTTCTTTCTTGTCTTTCTTTGTTTTTTTTCTTCTTTCTTTTTCTATCTCTTTAATCTTATACACTTAGCGTTTTTGAAATTTTCCAATTACCTCCTCCTCTTCTTTTTGATATTCTATCCCTTATTCTAATTCTTGTCTCTTGTCGTTGTTAACCTTCAGTTTCTCTGTTCGTGTAGACACTTTCCCTCTAAGACTTATCTGGTTTTCAGCGTCATTTGCAGATTACAAGATCACTGTGCTAGCCACTCAGAAAAGCTGTGACAAGATAATTGTAGATTTTGTAATTGACATACCGGTGTATGCAGATGATGTTGCTCCGATAGCACATTTGAAGAAAATATCTTTTTGATAGAAATTCTCAGCTTCGATGACCTATTTGTAATGAATATGAATCCACATAACATTTGATTTTGTAAGGTGCATTCACCAAGATTACCATTGCACTTTATTGAATAGAAATATCGGAGTGTGACCATATGCGTGGTAGGCACCCCCTTTTGCGGAACTCGTTTCAATAGGTGGATATTTTTTCAATTTTACACCGTCAAATCCGGTTGTTTGTTAGAGGTTAGGGTATGGGGTTAGGGTTAGGGGTTAGTTATAATTAAAAGAACTCCAAAATCATCTGTTAAGCAAGCAACCGGATTTTGACGATGTAAATGAAAAATTTCTCCATGAACGAGATCGCAAAAGGTCATATGGTCCGAAATATCAAGTAACGATTAGGGTTTTCGTTTTGAACAGAAATTTATTTTTTTAGTCTGCGAGGAAAAAGAATATGCAAATTAAATATTTTATTTCTTATTTTATCGAGCTTCCATACTTTTCGGATAAAGACGGTCATAAAGTATGGACTCCGTTTATCATCAATCATCATGTATCATCATCAGCATCAAATCACATCAGCATGCATCAATGAGATCTTGACCCATCGCACTTTATAAGTACTCTAATGGCACCCATTGTCCGTTCAGAGATGATCCATTCAAGTCTTTGGCTGGTTGAGTAACACTGGTATGTCATGTGTATGAGTCAATTGGAGAATTTCGCTTATGAGTTTCGTTTTACATCGGCCATCTCTTTTTTCTGGATAGTTTGTGTGATGTGAGGTGATGGGACGTACAACGCCTATTTGTGGGATGTTACTTACATGATTTTGATCAAATAACATACTGCGTCCATGTGTAGTTCCCAGCTAGCTTTTTCCCCCCGGAGCGTTTTATCAAAGTCCAAGTCGTGCAGCTATACAATTAATGCCTGTAAGTTGGAAGAATTCCTGTTTTTATTTGATTTGAGAGGTCGCTATATCTAACCGTAAAGTATGGATAGAGGTAAGAAAAATGTAAATCTATTGACAAAAGATGATGAAAAATACTTAAGGAAATGACAGGTGAGCTGAGATAGAGGGATGAAAGGGTTAACATCTTCGGAATTGGAGGAGAA
>JALAJA010000306.1:0-49062 GCA_023376005.1 Doryteuthis pealeii | reverse complement strand
AAAAAAGAGAGATACGTCAACCGATCCGTTAACTCTAGGTCATCGGCAGATGTATTAGGGCGGTGTTTTAACTAATAATTATGTATAATACTTACGATTACCAGAGAGGTAAATCTGTAAACAGATGATCATTGCGTTATGCTAGCTGGTTTGAAGTTTTATTAAAGTCGCTCTTAAGAGCTCTACGGGTTACGGAGCTATAATGGTTCCACTGAACCGTGTTCGACGGTTTCACGTCTCATCAGGTGATGGGCTAGACACAGATTAACTCCGACAGGACGAATATAATACTAGTGTGTGTGATTTTTTTTTTTTTGTTGTTGTTTTTTTGATAGGGGATTTGATTTTGTAAAAATTACAGTAGAAAAAGTTGGAATATTGAAATCAAAAGCAAAACATGTAGGAAAAATGATGATTTTACGGTTAAACCTCTCATTTTAAAAGAAAATAGTAATACAATATGAATTAACTTGATATTTTTCGCAATTTAACAATTTAGTAACTTTGCTTTGTTTTGTTTTTTTCTCAATAACTATAATGGTGTTTATTGCAATATTAAAGAAAAAAGTGAATATAATATTTACTTCAATATTTACGTTCTAAGTCAAGTTGAAAGTACCGGTTCCTGCTATATACGAAGTTAAGCCGCGAGAGCCTATACAGTAACTTAGATGGATGCCATTTAAGCAACATCAGGGTACTGAAAAAAATCTCTAATATAAAAAATAACTTGATTCGCATTAAATGACCCGTAAATGGGTGATATGCCGTAAAAAACAAACACTAACTTACTTGCACTGTCTTCTTAAAAAGACAATCCAATGTAAATCTTATATAATTAAAAAGTATAATAAGAGTTTCTCTCTAATCTTTAATAAATAGCAGCGATTGGGTAAACGCATAACAAGAAGTTTTAAAATTTAAGGCATGCCAGAACCCCCCCCCTAAAAAATAAATAAAAATAAAAAATAAATCATTTCAGGAAGTTAGTGAACTGTAGTAAAATGACGTCGTTATGGTATTTATTTTATTTTTTTTTAAAATTTTTATCTTAAGTCAGAAATCGGAGTGGTTGAAAAGAATATGTATTTCATTTTTTAAATGCAGTTGACGAACTGTTTTCGTTTTTTTTTTATCTATCTTTATTTTATTTTATATATTCATTTATTTTTACGAGTTCTGGGTAAGAGTTAAATTCTCTTGGGAATATTATTTTTTTTATTCAAAGAATTGGATTTCAGACAACAGAAGGCACATGAATCGACTCTTTTTGCGGGGGGTGGGGTATCGTAGCAGAAGAAAAGTTAATATAGTACGGATGACTGGCGCAGACTAGATGAAAAGAAATTCATACTTTCTTCCAAGTGCAAAAATAAGTGTAGGGAATCAATTATTTATTGTCTCCCTTGTAGTGTAGGCGTGTCCATTAGACACCTCGTGATGACGTACTTGGTGCTAGAGATGTTATTTAGTCTCCACTCATCAAGGTCAAATATTAGCATTAGTGTGAAAATAGTGAAAAACTAACACTGGATAAAAGGAAGGAAAGACAAGATAAGCCCATTTGCACATATAGAAAAATACATACATAATATAGATGCAAGTAGTATTAACAAGAACACACATGTGGGGATTAAAATAAAATAAAATTAGGATTTAAAAAAAAAACTTCCATGGGCCTTCACCGGAAGAACCCTCCGCGCATGTGCGACAAAAAGGACTAAATCCCAACCCTTAAAAGAATATCTCGGCCATTCGAATTTAGGCCGTAATTGGGTCTAGTCACTCCTACTAGCCAGAGAGATATCCCCTTGCTACAGGTGAATATTACCCGGTCAATAAAGCCTAAGTCATAAAACTACCTCCTGCCTTTAGCTCTTTCTTTTTCGTTCCTTAAATTCCTTCTTTTTAGCGCGATCACCAAATGAGATGGGGTACAAAGAAAAAACCCTAAGATCACGCAACCAGAATATCCAGCTACATTTAAACCTTAAAACACCCAAAACCTCTTCCTACCCCATACACAAACGTGTCCCAACATATGAAATATGAACATATTGTTCTGTGAATAAGTAGTATATGAAAGGGGGTAAAAATGGTAAAAGTCTTTACTTGATGTAGATATACAGTTTTCCAACAATCATCAGGGTAGTAGTCGAGAAACCCAGCTTTAATCATCGTAAATAGGTGTATGGAGCTGGGTTGTGTAATGGTTATAGTCGTAGGGAATAGACTCGTCGACCCGAGTTCAATTCCTGTACGAACACTTTTGCATTTCACATGGCACTAATACCCTTGAGAAAGGTATAAATCCAATTCTCCCTCCAGCTATGGGTAAATAGCAGGGCAGACTAGGCTCTTTAACCATAGCTAGGTAACCAGTCTAGAAGAAGGAAAACTCTGAATCTAAACCTGTTAATTTCTTCGCTTAAGAAATTGAACTTGTGTCACATCTTGCTTGTGTGGAGGGGTTGGTAAATATATATATATATATATATATATTATTATATATATATATATATATATAAGGTGTTTGGTCACGTGATCGAGAATGTTGCGATAAAAAGCAAACAGTACCAAGATAGATTAAAACTAAGAAAGTAGTAATAATATAGAGAGTTGGTTGATTTTAATGGCATGTCAACCCGTCTGGATTATTTTATGCCAGAGGTAAGGAAAGAGCATACGTTGTATGTCTATATTTACATTTTTGTATATTTGTTTATTAAGAGGGGGTTTTTTTTGCACACGATTATATGATATCAGGTATTTTTGTTTAATACAAATAATTTGCAAACACATCGATTTGACCCATAGATGGTACCCTAACAGGTACTACCACTTTGGATCAAAGTGGACTTAGGAGTAATGGCAATGGGGGGGGGGTAATCCAGACGCCCCAAAGCTCCAGAACTGGAGCCTCGCCAGCAGTTGCTTTTTTAGCTAGATCACTCCTTGTTTTCTTGTTTGTGTGTGTGTGTGTGTGTTTTGTGTGTGTGTGTGTGGGGGGGGGTTTCTTTGCAGGGAATTAAGTCGTCGGGGTGGCCTAAAGTCCATATCAGCCTATCAGCGAGGGAGTCTATCCCCTTTTCACTAGCGCTATACCAAGGAGATTGTTTTTGCGTCTGAGGTGGACGCCACACCTACTATCAGCTCCCCACTTTACCTGCACATGTCCCTGTGCTACTCATACGCTAGGGCCGGTATCGAACTAGGAACCTTGTGGTTTCTAGCCGAACGCTCTACCGACTGAGCTAGTCAGCGTATTCTAAGCCCCACCGACAGGACAGAAGTAGTAAAGAGAATGCTTCCTTTAAAAGTTTCAAAATAAAACACCTTTTTTTTTAATCGGACATTAAGTATTAAGTCTTTGATAAAAATTTTACCATGCGTCACATTTATAAAAAGTGTTGGGGTACTGTAAATTTGCATCTGTGTGTGGGCGTGTGTGCGCGTGCCTGTATGTATCTATATATGTATGTATGCCTGCGTGCGTGTATGTATGTATGTATGCGTGCGTGTGCAGTACTTTTCCCAAAGCGTACAATTGCTACAACAAAGTCTGATCCAGGGCGTCCCGTCGCGGTGTAATATTTAGCAAGCTAGTCTCGCAGATCCATTACTAGTGAATAGCGAGTTCGATCCTGCTGAATGCTCCATACTTGCAATCTTGCGTCACCTCCTATCCGTGGTGAACGGGTTGGGTAAACAGGGCGTCCCATCATGATGTAATGGTTATAAACAAAAACATAGCATTCACATATATTTTTTTACTCCGATATTGGGTGTCCAATCGTGGTGTAATAGTTAGCAAGCTAATCTCGCAGATCCTTTACTTCTGAATTGTGAGTTCGATCCTTGTTGGATGCTTCATACTGGCGATGTTGTGTTACATCCTGTCGGTGGCGAACGAGTTGGGAAAATGCCTACTTGCGACCTTGTGTTTCATCCGACCCGTGGCGATCGGGTTGGGTGAATAGCTACTTTAGTCTGATCCAAGATAAGAGAACTAGCCAACCAGGAAGTTATCAGGACATTGAAAAGAAAGCGATAGATGCGTAACAGAAATATTTGAAACGAATTCAGTCATACAGAACAGAAATAATTGCTTGTTCGTGTACACGCCTAATATAAAAAATATATATAAAAATAAAAAAAGAGAGAGAAAAAGAGCAAAGTAAACTTGTATTATATACACAGTTATTCTGGCTCTTCGGAGCCGAGGGTCCAGTGGCTTCGGCTCTGGACCTTACAAGCTAACATCGTTGATCCCAGGGGGCCCCAGGCAACACCTGCACCTTGATTTAAAGAGGCAGGGCTGGGTTTATTGCCCAGTGCCTGAAGAATTCCCCTTGAGGTGGAATGCCGACGGGATCAACGCATTTTTTGCACCCACCGCACATGAGCTTCGGCTCGAGGGTGGTCCTACAATAATAGGGCCTATTAACCCATACACGTGGAGTACGTGGTAAATATAATATATACAGTTATTTTCGGTTGGTTTTATGGCATTTCAATCTTTGTTGGGTTATTTAATGCCGATCTCAGTCTTTTTATTTCTTTTATATATAAAAAGTTATATGATTTCTATCAACTCAGTATGAGGACCGGTAGAGTGTCCGCCTCGGAACTGACCCACTCAGCGTAGGAGTAGGACAGGGTTCTGTGCGGTAAAGTGTGTGTGGGTGGGGGGGCTGACGGTACGTGTTGCACTCCACCCCAGATTCATAAAATAATCTCCCTGGTCTAGCACAAGTGAAAAGGGGATAGACTCCCTCGTTGTCCGGCTGATACTGACAATAGGCCACTCCGCCTACTTTAGTTTTACACATACCTTTACCAAGGGAATTAGCACCATCTGAAATGCAAACAGCCTCGCTTCGTCCAGGATTTGAACTCGGTTCGCCGTGTCGATTTCCTACGACGATGACCATTACACATAACTTTCTGTCTGAAATAATGATACCCGACAACTTACCATATTCTGTCTGCCCTATGTCAAAGTCTTGGCTGATGGGGCTTGATGATTAGTATTATCTGCGTTATTCGTACTATTGTCTTCATCTTCACTGTTATCTGTACAACGTTTCGGCCGATGAGCCCTCCGGCCTTCTTCAAGTATTTCTTGTCGGACTCGGGGACCTTCTTTTCAAACTCTGGAACCTTCTTGTCGTAATCGGGAGCCATCACGGAACTTTGAACCTGACCCTTTATTCAGTCTATCGTTATTCGGTTAGCGGAATGAGAACATGATACCCCCGTAGACTGAATAAAAGGTTAGGTTCAAAGTTCCGTGATGGCTCCCGATTACGACAAGAAGGTTCCCGAGTCCGACAATAAATACCCGAAAAAGGCCGGAGGGCACATCGGCCGAAACGTTGTACTGATAACAATGAAGAGAACAATAGTCCGAATAACGCAGATAATACTAACATTCAAAATATATGTAATCTATATAACACCAGGACAACATTCAGGAGTGACTCAACTTTTCGTAAATATCGCACCCGAGTCAAGACCCCAACAGAATACTAAAAAAAAACAAGAATTGTATATATTCCATCCCATGCAGCTGTGGCAAAGTATACAAAGGCGAAACATGCCGTCCACTGAAAGTAAGACTATTTATAATATATACTCAAAATCGGACATTACATTCGTTCCAATTTCAACGTAATAGATATAATTCTATCATCAGGTCATGTCGACAGCACAAGTTTCCATGACTCTTCCTCGCTACCCGTCCCTATCGGTCATCACTCCTGGAAGGTCCTCTGTACAACATCCAGTATCCATACAGAGCTGATAAAGGTAGGTTTTTGCTGGCCGACCCACACTGGGTCACTTATGAACTCTTCCCTGCTTCTCCATCATGCCTAGTTGGTCTTACTTGGAGGGTTTGTGTGATAGGAGGTAAGTGGTCGCACAGCTTCTCTTTTGTGGGGTGCTGCTCCCAGGATTTGTTCAGAACAACAGGTAGCATCTTTGTACAGTTTCTCCAAGCATTTCATCAGAGTCCAAGTGGTGCAGTCATACAGTAGCTCAGATACAGCTATAGCTTGGAAGAATATTCGCTTCATGTAACCAGAGAAGCTAAAAATGTTAGATAACTAACAGAGAAAATTTCCCTGGGATAAAAAAAAATCATACTTTACTGTTATTACCCATCTATGGGTTAAATAGAAAACATGGGTTTATAAACAAAATTTGATTATCCATTAAGAATGAATTTATTTTTCAAAACTTCGTCGGCATTAAATGACCCACCGAGGCTGATATGCCGTAAAACAAACCAAACCAAATTTACTGTTATTAGTGACTTAGTAGTTATTATCTACTAATATAAGATATTTGCTTATTATTGACTAATCTCGCCACTGACTGTAAGTATAGGTATCTACAAAGCTTAGCTTAGTCTTTTACAAACAGAATTGGCGCCAAGTTATTTAGCACCCTAGGCCATACCTACAATGTGCACTGCCTTCTCCGCACCTAATTCAGGAACGGTGGGGAGATGGAGGAAAGTTCTGCCTCTGCATCAGTGCTTCTTGTGAGAATAATATTTTCTCATTCTATTAATGAAACACTTCCATCAGACACTGCTCTTTTTAGTTATAAGTTTTCGTGTTTTTAGTTGGATTAAGAAATTTTGTGGCACCCTCCAAATGTTATCGCCCTAGGTGACGAGATAGTTTGTCTCGTGTCTGCGTTGTGTGTTTTGGTCATAAATATGGGACACCCAGAGAAAATCAAACTCACTACAAAAGTAATTGCCTACAAGATTGAGAGATTTTTACTCAGTTTATCTTAGTCTGATACTCAGTAAGGATCACACTCATGCCAATAAAACAACCATTTACTGTTATTATTTACTGATTGTCACCTCGGCTAATGTTATTATTTACTGACTGGGACCTAGGCTATTATTATTATTTACTGACTGGGACCTAGGCTATTATTATTATTTACTGGCTGTTACCTAGGCTATTATTATTATTTACTGACTGGGGCCTAGGCTATTATTATTATTTACTGGCTGTTACCTAGGCTATTATTATTATTTACTGACTGGGACCTAGGCTATTATTATTATTTACTGGCTGTTACCTAGGCTATTATTATTATTTACTGACTGGGACCTAGGCTATTATTATTATTTACTGGCTGTTACCTAGGCTATTATTATTATTTACTGGCTGTTACCTAGACTATTATTATTATTTACTGACTGGGACCTAGGCTAGTGTAGAAATTAACTAGCGATTTTGATTCGCACTGAGCGCCTCATACTTATAACCTTGTGCCCAACTAAGTAACTTACGAATTCACTACGTATACTACATTGGAACAGTCACATCGTCGTGGTTTAGAGGTTAACAAGTCAGTTTTGCCGATATTTAGTCTTAGTTTCATTTGATATTTAGATATTTAATATTTTCAGATATCTAATCTTAGTTTTTGTTTTTGTTTTACGGCATATCAACCTCTGTGGGTCATTTAATGCCGATAAAGTTTTGAAATAAATTAATTCTTAATGGGTACTCAATTTTTTCTGTAAGCACATGTTTTTCTATTTAACTTATAGATGGGACCCTAACAGGTACTACGATTCCAGGTCAAAGTGGACCACGGAGTAATGATGCTGAAGGGGTGCTCCACATTCCCCAAACTTCCAGAACTGAAACCTCACCATCAGATAGAGTTTAATGTATTTCCCATGACATGTAGACCCTCAGCCACCGCCTTCTAGCACC
Source organism: Doryteuthis pealeii (assembly GCA_023376005.1). Lineage (NCBI taxonomy): Eukaryota > Metazoa > Mollusca > Cephalopoda > Myopsida > Loliginidae > Doryteuthis > Doryteuthis pealeii. The sequence continues at coordinate 41,308 of JALAJA010000306.1, read as the reverse complement.
CATGATAAAAAAGTTAAGGGCTTGCCATAAGGGCAATAGGGTTGCGGCAATCATATAGTTGCTAGGGGTTGACGTGACCAGCCGATTGATCGGATGGAGCCTCTCCGACTGCCCGTCTAGCCCATGTAAGGGCTAAAGTGGAGAATTGCAAGCCATGGACTGCTCAACCACCTGGGTTCTATCCTTAAGCATCACGAGTCGCCACCCACAGCCAACAGGTGGCCCCATTTGGGGGAGTCTTATCCCTCTGCAGAGGTGCAGTCGGTGCATTCTAACGACCCAGCCGACAGGGCGGTATTTAGTCTTGAGTTTCATCCTTAGTAAGTGCCACCCATTTGGAGTATTCTACTAAACTTCGTAAATAACTACTACTCCATGTGTATGTAATCATGGGAGAGTGGTAACTATTATACACATGCATAGAGGCGCCTGGCAAAATGGTTAGAGTCGTAGGAAATGGACTCGTCGGTCCGAGTTTAAATCCTAGATGAGGCTGTTTGCATTTCACATAGCGCTAATACCCTTGGGAAAGGTATGAATTCATATATTCTCTCTCCAGCTATGGGTAAAATAGTAGGACAGATTGGGCTCTTTAACCTTGGATAGGTAACCAGTCCAGGAGACGGTAAATTCTGAATTTGAAAAGCCTGAGGTCAGTTATTGATTGGGTTTGTGGCATTCCTTGTGCACCAATTCTTCCCTATCGACTGTGCCAAAAAGTGCGGATGGTCCAGCACAAGCCTTCACCACTATAAACAAACACTGCGCGGGTTGTTCATTGGAGAAACCCTCATGCGTCGAAATCGACGAGAGAGTCCATTCATACATGCACTTTTCCGTCGACTATCGTGACATATCAAAAAGTAAGTATAGTCGTCGGAGTGGCCTAGTGTCGGTAATCACAATCAGCGAAGGAATCTATCCCTTTTTCACGTGCTAGACCAAGGAGATTTTTTGTGCGTCTGGGGCGGGGATACACCTACTATCAGCTCCTCACTTTACCGCACAGATCCCTGTGGTACTCATACGTTGAGTTGGCGAGGGCCGGTATTGAAACCAGGATCTTTGCGGTTCCTAGGCAAATGCTCTACCGATGTAGTCAGGTTTCAAGGAAAAGTGTGTCATGCCTTCACCAACGGAAGGTGCTAAGGGAACAGAATCAGCCTCATCCAAAATTCTAATCTGGTTTCCACTACATCCATCACAAGTTTCGCGTCAGAAAGATTTGGAGGCATTGAAGTGAGCCAGGGAACAAATTCACACAATAAGAACTGAGTGGGAATCTTCTTCTTAATATAATGGAGATTGTGTGCCTTTCTGTCTGTAACCGAAACTATATTACTACTCAGTCACAATTCCCTTAGTTATAAACGTCAAATTCTCCAAGATTCTATTTTTTTTAAATCTCAATTATTAAAAAATTGTTTTACATTATTAATACTGTTGACCATATCCACATACTAATAACATATAATTGTATTTATATATACAACAAAATAGTGGTTTATAGTGTGGGCGGGAAGGCTAATTTGCATGTTGATATTAAAAATTTGATTTTAATATGTATGTGCTTAGTATTATTGATTTTTTAATTGTTTGGTTTTATCTTAAAAAATATGAACAAAAATTCGGATTCATCTTAAAAGAAATCCATTAACAAGAAGAAATACTATAATTTTATTTTTTGCTTCTAATTTTAGCTAAATAGTTAAATTAGGAAAATTTAACAATGAAAGACGGAAGTTATTTAAGAGTAAGTTTCATTTGTTTTTTTTTTTTTATTATACCCCCTCTGTTTCAATCTTTTTATCTTTCATTTAGATGATTAGCCTTTCTTATTTAATGATATTTTATTACATTAAAACTTAAAACTTGCATCCGGAGGGTGCATATATTTGCTAGTTCAGATTTTTTAAAAATTGACAAGAGCTGAAAGTCGAAAAGATATAATTTAAGTGGACGAGTAGTGAGGAGAAACCTGTCGCGGAACTTCGGTATTTGCCTCTCATCCACTTATGAGGGCGTGACACAAGGACATCTTTGTGTGGGCCCACCCACAAGCCGAAGCTCATGGGTGGCAGGTACAAAAAATGCTTTGATCCCGTCGGCATTCCCCTCAAGGGGAGGTGCCTCAGGTACAAGGCTATAAACCCCCCTGTCCCTTTAAATCAAGGAGGCGTGTGTTGCCTGGGAGGATGGTCCCCTGGGATCAACGATGTTAACTTGTAAGGTCTAGCGGCTGAAACTCACTGGACCCTCGGTCAAAACCGGAGTTAGATACGTTGGACATATCAAATCCACCCATAGAGCAGAATGAATCCATTCTTAACACTGAAGTGCGTTTCTGGGCTTCTCAGTTTCTCTAGAAAAAGGAAGCGATCCTCTGTTTAGATTATTCCTTTCTTTTGGACGGAGGAGAGTTCACATTTGATTGGAGATATCGCTGGCTCTTCACATCATCAAAATACGCATCAAAGTCTCGCTGCTTAAGATTTCATTTCCTAGACTATAAGCTAGGTATACCCAATTTGTCAAAGATCCGTGTTTTTACAATACAAATTTAACCAAATATCAGGGAATTATCCGATTTTAATGAAAATTTCAGTATTGATTTATCAATAAATGAGTTTTATAATGCATCAGTTATTTTATTTCAAAACTTTCTGATTTTTTAAGTCACTTAACTTTGAACACTCCTTATTTTGGGGGCGCAAAATATCGGTGGGGTTATATGTGATTGATATTTTTTCTGCATAAATAAAGACAAAATACCGAAGGTGTGAATAGAAGAAAAAAAATTAAGGAATTTACTCTGGTAGTCAATAAGTAATTTTTCTTAATGAAAATTTTCATTAAAATCGGATAATTCCCTGACTTTTGGTAATTTTTTTTTCAATCGCGAGTGTAAATTTATTTCGTAAACATGGATTATACGGCAACTTACGGGCGTCATCTTGATCAAAATTGACCGAAAAAATAGTTTTAAATGTGTTAAAAATAAATTACATGTGTAATATTAATTTGCTTTTTTTTTTTTTTTTACTGATGGTCATTATGTTACTAATTTTCGACCGAGACAAAAATTTGACCTTAAATAATCGATTTAATTAATCTTCATTCGTTTTTAAAATAAAAAAGTACGAATTTTTGGGTATCCTACTATAAACTTGTTCTCGATCAACACCTAGGTGAAGGTGTGTGATGTTGAAAAGCATGAAACACCTAATGATCCATGGATCACATCACTGACGATATGGTCCGGTGCATCTTCCAGGTGTATTTCTTTATACTGAGGTACGGGGCCAGATTTTACACCAGGTTATTTTGTTTTCTTTTTTTTTTTTTTTTTTTAAATCGTTGAATACCCACGTGTATGCGTGACCAAATCCTAATACTTTGAATACAATGGGGTAGTACCTCATAGGGGGGAAAGCTCAAGTATGGCGCATCTAACTCGCTATTCGGTAGTACTGTGTTGCGATCCAGATTTCTTGTAGCTGATGTTATGCTCTCAGGATAATTGTTTACAATGGAGGATATCCCTTAAACTGTCCGTATCATTCTGAAATACCTTGTCACTGCTGATAGCTTTTCCCCGGTGTTGTAGGCAACGGACGATTCCTTTCTTTACGTTGTATGGATGGTGGGAGTTGAAGTTGAGGTACTGTCCAGTGAAGGTAAGCTTTCGATACACGGATGAACTGAACCCTTGCTCAAAAATTCAGAGAAAAGGGTGGTGGATATTACATTTGTAAAATTATTTAGGTTTTAATACAAGATATGAGACTAATTAGTGTTCAACCTCTTCTCTTGGTGATATCCTAAGACAATCCGACTATACTTGCAAATTGGTCGGAAAATTAAAACGGAAAGTTTTTTGGTGGTCCATGACATAAACTGTCATGGACCACCAAAAAACTACAGTCTATGAATGAACTTTTTGCGAATTGGGTTACGGTTTAGGGGTTTGGGGATTAAGGTTGTTTTTTTTATTACGTATTGCTTTAAAAAAAAACCCAAATTACTATACACTTAATGTTGAAAAATATTTTTAAACCAAGTTTAATTGAAGTTATACATTGCAATACTAACACAAACAACTGAGACTAATGTGTCTACCGTTATGTTCAATAATTAATTTCAATGGTTAATTAAATGTATAGTAATTTTGTTATAGACTGTAGCTAAACTGTCATGGGGATCACCAAAAAACTTTCCGTTTTAATTTTCCGACCAATTTACAAGTTTTGCCGACAATCCAAATAATTTTGTAATCCCCTAAACAAGTGATAATCAGTAGAAGCAAGGTCAGGTGACTATGGAGGAGATAGTCATCCAATCACGGCTAGGATGTGACACAAGGTCGCAAGTATGGAGCATCCGGCGAGGATTGAAATAGCTATTCAGTAGTAATGGATCTGAGACTTTACTTTCTTACATTGCTAGTACAAAGTAAGAAAGTGAACTTTTAAAAATAGTTTATCTTATGTTTCTATCGGCGACTTTTTATTTAAATCCGGGTTGGGGAAATCCTCGCGGGAACAGGAGAACTGGGGAGCTTGATAACGACTCTTAATATGAAACCAATAAATACTGAAACGTATTCAACTCTACATGCGACTGCTGATAACCCGAAAAAATGACTCTTCCTTTTTTATTTTCCCTGTCCCATCTCTAGTCATTTTTAATACGACCCTATGGCCGATAAACAAAGAAAAACGTTTATTAAAAAAAGTAAGTAATCTCACATGGGCTACTCATAAATTCCCCTCCCCAGCGAGTATTGACGTCATACGCAGGAACGAATGACTACTTAGCTGTGGGCTTTTGAGTACACACGCGCCTTGAACAGGTTTGTTGGATAAAAGTGGCTGTATTTAAACGCGCTGGCAAAACTGTAAAAGTATTTTACTGGTTGGCGGACACTTTTGTGAACTGTCGCTAAGAGAGAGAGAAACGTCTGTTTGTATTATGTGATATCGGTTGCTTGCAAACCATTTAGCGTTACCACGACTTTTTCTTCTTGTTTGTTCCAACGAAGAAGACGTTAAACTCTTTTATGCTTGTCTACACAGGATGTGAAGGATCAGAGCTGACGAATGAGTTAGTAAATATCGTCTTCTCATACACAAATATAAAATATTATAATGGATATGCTAGGGTAAGATTTATAGAAATTATGAAAGCTGAAATAACATTTTGAAATTAAAAACTTTAAAAAAATAATACTAGTGAAACAAATATATGATTTGTTAGATAAAACTAAACTTTAAAAAAAAAAAAAAGAACAAAGAAAAAACATTCCGAGCTTCCCGACCTGCCGTACCTTCGTAATCATCATTGGACTTTTTTAGGTAATTATTATGTGAAATATAACATTAAAGACACAAGCAACACAGTACAAATAATTACAAAGAAATTTGAGTCATAATAAAATTGTCATTTATTTGTGTATTATAAATTGTATCGAATAAACAACAAGTTACAAAGGTTTGGTTTTGGTTAATGAATTTTCCTTTTTACAGATTCTGATTAGTGTTAAAGCTTACTTGTATTTGTTCTCCGGTTCGAGAGGATTAGTATTCGTGAACTTGTCTGTTCGCTGGCCGCCTACTTTCTACTCTCTACTATTATAAATCTTCCCTTCTCCGCTCAAAGAATGTCCGTTAGTTGGCGGAGTTTGAATTTTTGGCGTCGGTGGCTTTGTCTATTTTTAGAATACGATCCTTTTTCCTTTGTTTCTAAGCTTATGAACCATTACAGACTCATCCAATTCTTTTGAATACCTCTGCGCTTTCCTCAGATTAACAGGGAAATCTAGCCAATCAGTATATCATGCCGTTTCCAAATTTATGGATGTGAAATTGTGACATGGTGCTTCTTTCCTCACAGACAGTGCCCAACTGACTCTTGTTTGCTGTACAGTAGACAAAACCTGAAACAAATAAAGTTATGCACAAATTAATAATTTAAAATGTCAATAATTTACCCATCGCGCCCTATATATATATATATATATATATATATATATATATATAATTCAGAGATTAATAGTTTTTGCCTACTTTCGAGTGTTTCGGTTTTTATACATATTGGTATATTAACCATCATTAATGAGTTATGCCATGAAGGTTGTGAGGATTAAAATAAAATTAGAATAAAAAAAAGTATTAAAAAAATAACAAACTCCCATGAGCCTTCACCGGAAGAGCCCTCCGCGCATATGCGAGAAAAAGGACCAACTTCCGAGCTCCCAAGATAATTCCCTCGGTCATTCGAGTTTAGGCCTTAACTGGGTCTGGTCGCTCCGACTAACCAGGGAGATCTTTTCTTGCCACAGGCGGCTATGACCGGTTAATAAAGCCTAAGCCATAAAACACCTTCTGTCTTTGTCTCTTTCCTTTCGTTCCTTAAATTCCTTCCTTTTCAGGGCGACACCAAATGAGATGGGGTTTAAAAAGCAAAACCCTAAGAACACGCAGCAGAACATCCAGCTACCTTTTAACCCATCTCATTTGGGGTCGCCTGAAAAAGGAGGAATTTAAGGAACGAAAGGAAGAGACAGACAGAAGGTGGTTTTATGGCTAGGCCTTTAATTAACCGGTCATAGCCGCTGTGCAAGAAAAGATTCCCTGGTTAGTCGGAGCCGACAAGAACCCAGTTAAGGCTAAATCGATACCGAGGGAATTACTTGGGAGCTCGGAAGTTGGTCCTTTTTCTCGCATATGCGCGAGCTCTTCGGTGAAGGCTCATGGGAGTTTTGTTATTTTTTTATACTTTTTTTATCCTAATTTTATTTTAATCCTCAACCTTCATGGCATAACATTAATGAATGGTCTAATATACAACTATGTATAAAACCGAAACACTCGAAAGTAGCGACCAAAACTATTCATCTCTGAATTTATATATACATATATATAATATATAATATATTATATAGGGCGCCGATGGGTAAATTAAATTGACATTTTTAAAATTATGTATTTTGTGCATGAATTATTTGTTTCAGGTTTTGTCTATGTACAGCAAACAAGAGTCATTGGGCACTGTCCTGTGAGGAAAGAAGCACATGTCACAATTTTCATTCCATAATTTGGAACCGGCATGATATACTGATTGGCTAGATTTCCTGTTAATCTGAGGAAAGTGCAGAGGTTCGAAAAGACTTGATGTCTGTAATGGTTCATAACGCTTTTAGAACAAGGAAAAAGGATCGTAATTCTTAAATAAAGACAAGCCACCGACGCAAAACTTCAAAAACTCCCGCCAACTACGGACATTCTTTGAGCGGAGAAGGGAGATTTATAATAGTAGAGAGTAGAAAGTAGGCGGCCAGGAACAGACAAGTTCAGCGAATACTAATCCTCCTCGAACTGTGAACAAATACAAGTCGCTTTAACCTAAATCAGAATCTCTGATAAGAAACGGAAAAAAAAAATTCATTAACAAACAAACCTTTGTACTTGTTGTTTATTCGATACATTATAATACACAAATAAATGACCAATTTTATTATGCTCACAAATTTCTTTGTAATTTTTGTACTGTGTTGCTTGTGTCTTTAATGTTATAATTCACATAATAATATACCTAAAAAGTCCATGATGATAGAAGGTACGGCAGGTCGGGAACTCGATGTTTTTTTCTTGTTCTTTTTTTTCTTTTTTTTAAAAGTTACAAAAAAAAAAAAAAAAAAAAAAAAAAAAAAAAAAAAAAAAAAAAAAAAAAAAAAAAAAAAAAAAAAAAAAAAAAAAAAAAAAAAAAAAAAAAAAAAAAAAAAAAAAAAAAAAAAAAAAAAAAAAAAAAAAAAAAAAAAAAAAAAAAAAAAAAAAAAAAAAAAAAAAAAACAAAAAAAAAAAAAAAAAAAAAAAAAAAAAAAAAAAAAAAAAAAAAAACCAAAAAAAAAAAAAAAAAAAAAAAAAAAAAAAAAAAAAAAAAAAAAACAAAAAAAAAAAAAAAAAAAAAAAAAAAAAAAAAAAAAAAAAAAAAAAAAAAAAAAAAAAAAAACAAAAAAAAAAAAAAAAAAAAAAACAAAAAAAAAAAAAAAAAAAAAGGAAAAAAAATAAGTTTTATTTAACAAATCATATATTTGTTTACTAGTATTTATTTTTTTAAAGTTTTTATTTCACAATGTATTTCAGCTTTCATAATTTCTATAAATCTTACCCTAGATAATCATTATAATATTGTTAATTTTTGTGTATGAGAAGCGATATACTAATCATTGCAGCTCTGATCTTCAACATCTGTGTAGACAAGCATAAAGAGTTTAACGTCTTCTTGTTGGAACAAACAAGAAGAAACGGTGTGGTAACGCTAAATGGTTTGCAAGCAACCGATATAACATAATACAAACAGACGTTTCTCTCCTCTTAGCGGCAAAAACCAAGTTTTTCCCCACCAAAAGTGTCCGCCAACAAGTAAATACTTTTAACGTTTTGCCAGCGCGTTTAAATACAGGCCACTTGTTATCCAACAAACCTGTTCAAGGCGCGTGTGTACTCAAAGCCCACAGCTAAGTAGTCATTCGTTCCTGTGTATGACGTCAATACTCGCTGGGGGAGGGGAATTTATGAGTAGCCCATGTGAGATTACTTACTTTTTTTTAATAAACGTTTTTCTTTGATTTATCGGCCATAGGGTCGTATTAAATGACTAGAGATGGGACAGGGAAATAAAAAGGAAGAGTCATTTTTTTCGGGTTATCAGCAGTCGCATGTAGAGTTTGAATACGTTTCAGTATTTATTGTTTCATATTAAGAGTCGTTATCAAGCTCCCCAGTTCTCTGTTCCCGCGAGGATTTACCAACCCGCTTTAAATAAAAAGTCGCCGATAGAAACATAGATAAACTATTTTTAAAAGTTCTTTCTTACTTTGTACTAGCAAGTGAAGAAAGTAAAGTCTCAGATCCATTACTACTGAATAGCTATTTATCCTCGCCGGATGCTCCATACTTGCGACCTTGTGTCACATCCTAGCCGTGATTGGATACTATCTCCTCCATAGTCACCTGACCTTGCTTCTACTGATTCACTTGTTTAGGGGATTACAAAATTATTTGGATTGTCGGCAAAACTTGTAAATTGGTCGGAAAATTAAAACGGAAAGTTTTTTGGTGATCCCCATGACAGTTTAGCTAAGTCTATAACAAAATTACTATAATTTAATTAACCATTGAAATTAATTATTGAACATAACGTGAGACACATTAGTCTCAGTTGTTTGTGTTAGTATTCATGCAATGTATAACTTCAATTAACTTGGTTTAAAATATTTTTCAACATTAAGTGTATAGTATTTGGGTTTTTTTTTTAAAGCAATACGTAATAAAAAAAACAACCTTAATCCAAACCCCTAAACCGTAACCCAATTCGCAAAAAGTTCATTCATAGACTGTAGTTTTTGGTGGTCCATGACAGTTTGTCATGGACCACAAAAATTTCCGTTTTAATTTTCCGAACATTTGCAAGTATAGTCGGATTGTCTTAGGATATCACCAAGAAGAGGTACACTAATAGTCCTCGTTTTGTTCTAGTTAATTTTGTTTAAACCTAAATAATTTACAAATGTAATATCCACACCCTTTTCTCTGAATTTGAGCAAGGGTTCAGTCATCCGTGTATCGAAAGCTTACTTCACTGGACAGTATCAACTTTCAACTCCCACCATCCATACAACGTAAAGAAAGGAATCGTCCGTTGCCTACAAACCGGGGAAAAGCTATCAGCAGTGACAAGGTATTTCAGAATGATACGGACAGTTTAAGGGATATCCTCCATTGTAACAATTATCCTGAGAGCATAACATCAGCTACAAGAAATCTGGATCGCAACAGTACTACAGCCGAATAGCGAGTTAGATGCGCCATACTTGAGCTTTCCCCCCTATGAGGTACTACCCATTGTATTTCAAGTATTAGGATTGGTCACGCATACACGTGGGTATTCAACGATTTAAAAAAAAAGAAAAAAGAAACAAAATAACCTGGTGTAAATCTGGCTACTCAGTATAAAGAAATACACCTGGAAGATGCACCGGACATATCGTCAGTGATGTGATCCATGGATCATTAGGTGTTTCATGCTTTTCAACATCACACACCTTCCCTAGGTGTTGATCGGAAAAGTTTATAGGTAGGGATACCCAAAATTCGTCTACTTTTTATTTAAACGAATGAAGATTAATTAAATCGATTATTTAAGGTCAAATTTTTGTCTCGGTCGAAATTAGTAACATAATGACCATCAGTAAAAAAAAAAAAGCAAATTAATATTACACATGTAATTTATTTTAACACTTTAAACTATTTTTTCGGTCAATTTTGATCAAGATGACCGCCCGTAAGTTGCCGTATAAATCCATGTTTACGAAATAAATTTAACACTCGCGATTGAAAAAAAAATTACCAAAAGTCAGGGAATTATCCGATTTTAATGAATTTTCATTAAGAAAATTACTTATTGACTACCAGAGTAAATTCCTTAATTTTTTTCTTCTATTCACACCTTCGGTATTTGTCTTTATTTATGCAGAAAAATATCAATCACATATAACCACCGATATTTTGCGCCCCCAAATTAAGGAGTGTTTCAAAGTTAAGTGACTTAAAAATCAGAAAGTTTTGAAATAAAATAACTGATGCCATTATAAAACTCATTTATTGATAAATCAATACTGAAATTTTCATTAAAATCGGATATTCCCTGATATTTGGTTAAATTTGTATTGTAAAACAGGATCTTTGACAATTGGGTATACCTAGCTTATAGTCTAGGAAATGAAATCTTAAAGCAGCGAGACTTTGATGCGTATTTTGATGATGTGAAGAGCCAGCGATACTCCAATCAAATGTGACTCTCCTCCGTCCAAAAGAAAGGAATAATCTAAACAGAGGATCGCTTCCTTTTTCTAGAGAAGATGAGAAGCCCAGAAACGCACACTTCAGTGTTAAGAATGGATTCATTCTGCTCTATGGGTGGATTTGATATGTCCAACGTATCTAACTCCGGTTTTGACCGAGGGTCCAGTGAGTTTCAGCCGCTAGACCTTACAAGTTAACATCGTTGATCCAGGGGACATCCTCCCAGGCAACACACGCCTCCTTGATTTAAAGGGACAGGGGTGGGTTTATGCTAGTACCTGAGGCACCTCCCCTTGAGGGGGAATGCCGACGGGATCAAAGCATTTTTTGTACCTGCCACCCATGAGCTTCGGCTTGTGGGTGGGCCACACAAAGATGTCCTTGTGTCACGCCTCATAAGTGGGATGAGAGGCAAATACCGAAGTTCCGCGACAGGTTTCTCCTCACTACTCGTCCACTTTAAATTATATCTTTTCGACTTTCAGCTCTTGTCAATTTTAAAAAAATCTGAACTAGCAAATATATGCACCCTCCCGGATGCAAGTTTTTAAGTTTTAATGTAATAAATATCATTAAATAAGAAAGGCTAATCATCTAAATGAAAGATAAAAGATTTGAAACAGAGGGGTATAATAAAAAATAAAACAAATGAAACTTACTCTTAAATAACTTCCTCTTTCATTGTTAATTTTCTAATTTAACTATTTAGCTAAATTAGAAGCAAAAAAAAATTATAGTTATTTCTTCTTGTTAATGGATTTCTTTTAAGATGAATCCGAGATTTTGTTCATATTTTTTAAGATAAAACCAAACAATTAAAAATCAATATACTAAGCACATACATATTAAAATCAAATTTTTAATATCAACATGCAAATTAGCCTTCCGCCCACACTATAAACACTATTTTGTTGTATATATAAATACATTATATGTTATTAGTATGTGGATATGGTCAACAGTATTAATAATGTAAAACAATTTTTTTAATAATTGAGATTTAATAAAAATAGAATCTTGGAGAATTTGACGTTTATAACTAAGGGAATTGTGACTTGAGAAGTAATATAGTTTCGGTTACAGACAGAAAGGCACACAATCTCCATTATATTAAGAAGAAGATTCCCACTCAGTTTTATTGTGTGAATTTGTTCCTCTGGCTCACTTCAATGCCTCCAAATCTTTCTGACGCGAAACTTGTGATGGATGTAGTGGAAACCAGATTAGAATTTTGGATGGGCTGATTCTGTTCCCTTAGCACCTTCCGTTGGTGAAGGCATGAACACTTTTCCTTGAAACCTGACTACATCGGTAGAGCATTTGCCTAGGAACCGCAAAGATCCTGGTTCAATACCGGCCCTCGCAACTCAACGTATGAGTACCACAGGGATCTGTGCGGTAAAGTGGGAGCTGATAGTAGGTGTATCCCCGCCCCAGACGCACAAAAAAATCTCCTTGGTCTAGCACGTGAAAAGGGGATAGATTCCTTCGCTGATTGGGTGATACCCGACACTAGGCCACTCCGACGACTATACTTACTTTTTTGATATGTCACGATAGTCGACGGAAAAAGTGCATGTATGAATGGCTCTCTCGTCGATTTCGACGCATGAGGGTTTCTCCAATGAACAACCCGCGCAGTGTTTTTTTTATAGTGGTGAAGGCTTGTGCTGGACCATCCGCACTTTTGGCACAGTCGATAGGGAAGAATTGGTGCACAAGGAATGCCACAACCCAATCAATAACTGACCTCAGGCTTTTCAAATTCAGAATTTACGTCTCCTGGACTGGTTACCTATCCAAGGTTAAAGAGCCAATCTGTCCTACTATTTTACCCATAGCTGGAGAGAGAATATATGAATTCATACCTTTCCAAGGGTATTAGCGCTATGTGAAATGCAAACAGCCTCATCTAGGATTTAAACTCGGACCGACGAGTCCATTTCTACGACTCTAACCATTTTGCCAGGCGCCTCTATGCATGTGTATAATAGTTACCACTCTCCCATGATTTACATACACATGGAGTAGTAGTTATTTACGAAGTTTAGTAGAATACTCCAAATGGTGGCACTTACTAGGATGAAACTCAAGACTAATACGCCTGTCGGTGGGTCGTTAGAATGCACCGACTGCACCTCTGCAGAGGGATAAGACTCCCCAAATGGGGCCACCTGTTGGCTGTGGGTGGCGACTCGTGATGCTTAAGGATAGAACCCAGGTGGTTGAGCAGTCCATGGCTTGCAATTCTCCACTTTAGCCCTTACATGGGCTAGACGGCGCAGTCGGAGAGGCTCCATCCGATCAATCGGCTGGTCACGTCAACCCCTAGCAACTATATGATTGCCGCAACCTATTGCCCTTATGGCAAGCCCTTAACTTTTTTTATCATGGGTGCTAGAAGGCGGTGGCTGAGGGTCTACATGTCATGGGAAATACATTAAACTCTATCTGATGGTGAGGTTTCAGTTCTGGAAGTTTGGGGAATGTGGAGCACCCCTTCAGCACCATTACTCCGTGGTCCACTTTGACCTGGAATCGTAGTACTGTTAGGGTCCATCTATAAGTTAATAGAAAATGTGCTTACAGAAAAAATTGAGTACCATTAAGAATTAATTTATTTCAAAACTTTATCGGCATTAAATGACCCACAGAGGTTGATATGCCGTAAACAAAAACAAAACTAAGATTAGATATCTGAAAATATTAAATATCTAAATATCAAATGAAACTAAGACTAAATATCGGCAAAACTGACTTGTTAACCTCTAAACCACGACGATGTGACTGTTCCAATGTAGTATACGTAGTGAATTCGTAAGTTACTTAGTTGGGCACAAGGTTATAAGTATGAGGCGCTCAGTGCGAATCAAAATCGCTAGTTAATTTCTACACTAGCCTAGGTCCCAGTCAGTAAATAATAATAATAGTCTAGGTAACAGCCAGTAAATAATAATAATAGCCTAGGTACAGCCAGTAAATATAATAGCCTATCAGTCAGTAATAATATAATAGCCTAGGTACAGCCAGTAAATAATAATTAGCCTAGGCAGTCAGTAATAATAATAATAGCCTAGGTAACAGCCAGTAAATAATAATAATAGCCTAGGCCCAGTCAGTAAATAATAATAATAATAGCCTAGGTCCCAGTCAGTAAATAATACATTAGCCGAGGTGACAATCAGTAAATAATAACAGTAAATGGTTGTTTTATTGGCATGAGTGTGATCCTTACTGAGTATCAGACTAAGATAAACTGAGTAAAAATCTCTCAATCTTGTAGGCAATTACTTTTGTAGTGAGTTTGATTTTCTCTGGGTGTCCCATATTTATGACCAAACACACAACGCAGACACGAGACAAACTATCTCGTCACCTAGGGCGATAACATTTGGAGGGTGCCACAAATTTCTTAATCCAACTAAAAAAACGAAAACTTATAACTAAAAGAGCAGTGTCTGATGGAAGTGTTTCATTAATAGAATGAGAAAATATTATTCTCACAAGAAGCACTGATGCAGAGGCAGAACTTTCCTCCATCTCCCACCGTTCCTGAATTAGGGCGGAGAAGGCAGTGCACATTGTAGGTATGGCCTAGGGTGCTAAATACTTGGCGCCAATTCTGTTTGTAAAAGACTAAGCTAAGCTTTGTAGATACCTATACTTACAGTCAGTGGCGAGATTAGTCAATAATAAGCAAATATCTTATATTAGTAGATAAAAACTACTAAGTCACTAATAACAGTAAATTTGGTTTGGTTTGTTTTTACGGCATATCAGCCTCGGTGGGTCATTTAATGCCGACGAAGTTTTGAAAAATAAATTCATTCTTAATGGATAATCAAATTTTGTTTAAAACCCATGTTTTCTATTTAAACCCATAGATGGGTAATAACAGTAAAGTATGATTTTTTTTTTATCCCAGGGAAATTTTTCTCTGTTAGTTATCTAACATTTTTAGCTTCTCTGGTTACATGAAGCGAATATTCTTCCAAGCTATAGCTGTATCTGAGCTACTGTATGACTGCACCACTTGGACTCTGATGAAATGCTTGGAAAACTGTACAAAGATGCTACCTGTTGTTCTGAACAAATCCTGGGAGCAGCACCCACAAAGAGAAGCTGTGCGACCACTTACCTCCTCACACAAACCCTCCAAGTAAGACAACTAGGCATGATGGAGAAGCAGGGAAGAGTTCATAAGTGACCCAGTGTGGGTCGGCCAGCAAAACCTACATTTATCAGCTCTGTATGGATACTGGATGTTGTACAGAGGACCTTCCAGGAGTGATGACGATAGGGACGGGTAGCGAGGAAGAGTCATGGAAACTTGTGCTGTCGACATGACCTGATGATAGAATTATATCTATTACGTTGAAATTGGAACGAATGTAATGTCCGATTTTGAGTATATATTATAAATAGTCTTACTTTCAGTGGACGGCATATTTCGCCTTTGTATACTTTGCCACAGCTGCATGGGATGGAATATATACAATTCTTGTTTTTTTTTAGTATTCTGTGAGGGTCTTGACTCGGGTGAGATATTTACGAAAAGTCGAGTCACTCCTGAATGTTGTCCTGGTGTCATATAGATTACATATATTTTGAATGTTAGTATTATCTGCGTTATTCGGACTATTGTTCTCTTCATTGTTATCAGTACAACGTTTCGGCCGATGTGCCCTCCGGCCTTTTTCGGGTATTTATTGTCGGACTCGGAACCTTCTTGTCGTAATCGGGAGCCATCACGGAACTTTGAACCTAACCTTTTATTCAGTCTACGGGGGTATCATGTTCTCATTTCGCTAACCGAATAACGATAGACTGAATAAAGGGTCAGGTTCAAAGTTCCGTGATGGCTCCTGATTACGACAAGAAGGTTCCAGAGTTGAAAAGAAGGTCCCGAGTCCGACAAGAAATACTTGAAGAAGGCCGGAGGGCTCATCAGCCGAAACGTTGTACAGATAACAGTGAAGATGAAGACAATAGTACGAATAACGCAGATAATACTAATCATCAAGCCCCATCTCAAACTTTTGAATCTTTTCAGCCAGACTTTGACATAGGGCAGACAGAATGTGGTAAGTTGTCGGTATCATTATTTCAAACAGAAAGTTATGTGTTAATGTCGTCGTAGGAAATCGACACGGCGAACCGAGTTCAAATCCTGGACGAAGCAAGGCTGTTTGCATTTCACATGGTGCTAATTCCCTTGGTAAAGGTATGTGTAAAACTAAAGTAGGCGGAGTGGCCTATTGTCAGTATCAGCCGGACAACGAGGGAGTCTATCCCTTTTCGCTTGTGCTAGACCAGGGAGATTATTTTATGAATCTGGGGTGGAGTGCAGCACCTACCGTCAGCCCCCCCCCACACCACACACTTTACCGCACAGAACCCTGTTCCTACTCCTACGCTGAGTGGGTCGTATCGAACTCTCGGAAACTTGTGGTTGATAGAAATCATATAACTTTTTATATATAAAAGAAATAAAAAACTGAGATCGGCATTAAATAACCCAACAAAGATTGAAATGCCATAAAACCAACCGAAAATAACTGTATATATTTATTTACCACGTACTCCACGTGTATGGGTTAGGCACAAGGCCCTATTATTGTAGGACCACCCTCGAGCCGAAGCTCATGTGCGGTGGGTGCAAAAAAATGCGTTGATCCCCGTCGGCATTCCACCTCAAGGGGAATTCTTCAGGCACTGGGCATAAACCCAGCCCTGCCTCTTTAAATCAAGGTGCAGGTGTTGCCTGGGGATGGCCCCCTGGGATCAACGATGTTAGCTTGTAAGGTCCAGTGCTTGGACCCCCGGCTCCGAAGAGCCAGAAAATACCTGTGTATATAATACAAGTTTACTTTGCTCTCTCTCTCTCCTCTCTCTCTCTCTCTCTCTCTCTCTCTCTCTCTCTCTCTTCTTTATTTTTATATATATTTTTTATATTAGGCGTGTACACGAACAAGCAATTATTTCTGTTCTGTATGACTGAATTCGTTTCAAATATTTCTGTTACGCATCTATCGCTTTCTTTTCAATGTCCTGATAACTTCCTGGTTGGCTAGTTCTCTTATCTTGGATCAGACTAAAGTAGCTATTCACCCAACCCGATCGCCACGGGTC
This sequence comes from Doryteuthis pealeii, assembly GCA_023376005.1. NCBI lineage: Eukaryota > Metazoa > Mollusca > Cephalopoda > Myopsida > Loliginidae > Doryteuthis > Doryteuthis pealeii. Next base: position 24,311 of record JALAJA010000306.1, on the reverse strand, counting down.
GGATGAAACACAAGGTCGGTAAAGTAGGTATTTTCCCAACTCGTTCGCCACCGACAGGATGTAACACAACGTCGCCAGTATGAAGCATCCAACAAGGATCGAACTCACAATTCGGAAGTAAAGGATCTGAGATTAGCTTGCTAACTATTACACCACGATTGGACACCCAATATCGGAGTAAAAAAATATATGTGAATGCTATGTTTTTGTTTATAACCATTACATCATGATGGGACGCCCTGTTTACCCAACCCGTTCACCACGGATAGGAGGTGACGCAAGATTGCAAGTATGGAAGCATTCAGCAGGATCGAACTCGCTATTCACTAGTAATGGATCTGCGAGACTAGCTTGCTAAATATTACACTGCGACGGGACGCCCTGGATCAGACTGTAGCAATTGTACGCTTTGGGAAAAGTACTACCACGCATACATACATACATACACGCACGCACGCAGCAGCAAGGCATACATACATATATAGATACATACAGGCACGCGCACACACGCCCACACACAGATGCAAATTTACAGTACCCCAACACTTTTTATAAATGTGACGCATGGTAAAATTTTATCAAAGACTTAATACTTAATGTCCGATTAAAAAAAAAAAGGTGTTTTATTTTGAAACTTTTAAAGGAAGCATTCTCTTTACTACTTCTGTCTGTCGGTGGGGCTTAGAATACGCTGACTAGCTCAGTCGTAGAGCGTTCGGCTAGAAACCACAGGTTCCTAGTTCGATACGCGGCCCTAGCGTATGAGTAGCACAGGGATATGTGCAGGTAAAGTGGGGAGCTGTATATAGGCGTGCAAATTGCAAAACAATCTCCTTGTAAGCGCTAGGGAAAGGGGATAGACTCCCTCGCTGATAGGCTGATATGGACTTTAGGGCCACCCCGACGACTTAATTCCCTGCAAAGACCCCCCCCCCAAAAAAAAACACACCACACACACACACAAAACAACAAACAAGGAGTGATCTAGCTAAAAAAAGCAACTGCTGGGAGAGGCTCCAGTTCTGAGCTTTGGGGCGTCCGGATTACCCCTCCATTGCCATTACTCCCAAGTCCACTTTGATCCAAAGTGGTAGTACCTGTTAGGGTACCATCTATGGGTCAAATCGATGTGTTTGCAAATTATTTGTTATTAAACAAAATACCTGATATCATATATCGTGTGCAAAAAACCCTCTTAATAAACAAATATACAAAAAATGTAAATATAGACATACAACGTATGCTCTTTCCTTACCTCTGGCATAAAATAATCCAGACGGGTTGACATGCCATTAAAAATCAACCAACTCTCTATATTATTATACTTTCTTAGTTTTAATCTATCTTGGTACTGTTTGCTTTTTATCGCAACATTCTCGATCACGTGACCAACACCTTTTATATATATTATATATTATATTATATATATAATATATATATTTACCAACCCCTCCACACAAGCAAGATGTGACACAAGTTCAATTTCTTAAGCGGAGAAATTAACAGGTTTAGATTCAGAGTTTTCCTTCTTCTAGACTGGTTACCTAGCTATGGTTAAAGAGCCCAGTCTGTCTTGCTATTTACCATAGCTGGAGGAGAATTGGATTCATACCTTTCTCAAGGTATTAGTGCCATGTGAAATGCAAAAGGGTTCGTACAGGAATTGAACTCGGGTCGACGAGTCTATTCCTACGACTATAACCATTACACAACCAGCTCCATACACCTATTTACGATGATTAAGCTGTTTCGGACTACTACCCTGATGATTGTTGGAAAACTCTACATCTACATCAAGTAAGATTTTTACCATTTTTACCCCCTTCATATACTACTTATTCACAAAAAATATGTTCATATTTCATATGTTGGGCACGTTTGTGTATGGGGTAGGAAGAGTTTTGGTGTTTTAAGGTTTAAATGTAGCTGGATATTCTGGTTGCGTGATCTTAGGTTTTTTCTTTGTACCCCATTTCATTGGTGTCGCGCTAAAAAGAAGGAAATTAAGTAACGAAAAAAAAAGAGAAAAGGCGGAGGTATTTTTTGACAGGCTTTATTGACCGGGTCATATCGCCTGTAGCAAAGGATATCTCTCTGGCTAGTAGGAGTGACTAGACCCAATTACGGCCTAAATTAGAATGGCCAGATATTCTTTTAAGGTTGGGATTTAGTCCTTTTGTCGCACATGCGCGGAGGGTTCTTCCGGTGATAGGCACATGGAAGTTTTTTTTTTTAATTCTAATTTTATTTTATTTAATCCCCACATGTGTGTTCTTGTTAATACTACTGCATCTATATCATGTATGTATTTTTCTATATGTGCAAATGCTTATTTTCTTCCTTCCTTTTATCCAGGTTAGTTTTTCACTATTTTCACACTAATGCTAATATTTGACCTTGATGAGTGGAGACTAAATAACATCTCTAGCACCAAGTACGTCATCACGAGGTGTCTAATGGACACGCCTACACTACAAGGAGACAATAAATATTTGATTCCTACACTTATTTTTGCATTGGAAGAAAGTATGAATTTCTTTTCATCTAGTCCTGGCGCCAGTCATCTGTACTATATTTAACTTTTCTTTCTTGCTACGATACCACCCCCGCAAAAAATGAGGTCGATCTGTGCCATTGTTGTTGGAATCCAATTCTTTGAATAAAAATATAATTTATTCCAAGAGAATTTAACTCTTACCCAGAAACCGTAAAAAATAATGAATATATAAAATAAAATAAAAGATAAGATAAAAAAAAAACGAAAACAGTTTCTGTCAACTGCATTTAAAAATGAAATACTATTTATTTTCTTTTCAACACTTCCGATTTCTGACTTAGGGATAAAATTTAAAACTAAAATAAAAATAAATACACAACGACGTCATTTACTACAGTTCACTAACTTCCCTGTAAATGATTTTATTTTTATTTTTATTTTATTTTTTTAGGCGGGTCTGGCATGGTTAAATTTTTAAAATTTCCTTGTATGCGTTTACCCAATCGCTGCTATTTATTAAATGCATAATAGAAACTCTTAATACTTTGAATTATATAAAGATTTACATTGGATTGTCTTTTAAAAGGACAGTGCAAGTAACTTAGTTTTTGTTTTACTGGCATTATCAACCCTTACGGTCATTCAATGCCGAATCAAAGATTTTTTATATGATTTTTTTTCAGTACTTGATGTTGCTTAAATGGTCATCCATCTAAGTACTGTATAGCTCATCGCGGCTTAACTTCGGTGATATAGCAGGAACCGTACTTTCAACGTGACTTAAACGTAAATTGAAGTAAGTATATATTCACTTTTTTTCTTTAATATGCAATAAACACCATTATATGTTATTGAGAAAAAACAAAACAAACAAAGTTACTAAATTGTGAAATTTGCGAAAAATATCAGTTAATTTCATATTGTGTTTTATCTTTGTTCTTTAAAATGAGATTTTAACGTTAAAATCTCATTTCTACATGTTTGTGCTTTGATTTTCAGATATTCCAAAACTTTTTTTCTAATGTAATTTTTACAAACAAATCGCCCTATAAACAAAAAACAAACAACAACAAAAAAAACAAAAACAATCACACACACACTATATATATATTCGCTCCTGGTCGGAGTTAATTGCTGTGTCTAGCCACACTGATGAGACGTGAAACGTCGAAACACGTGTCAGTGGATGACTTATCATATGCTCCCGTAACCGTAGAAACTCTTTAGAGCCGACTTTAATAAAACTTCACCGCGTAGCATAACGCAATGATCATCTGTTTACAGATTTGACCTCTCTGGTAAATCGTAAAGTATATACATAGATGTATATAGTTAAACACCGCTCCTTAATGACATCTGCCGATGGCTAGAAGTTAACGGATCGGTTTGACGTAAAATCAGTCGGGTTTCGCTCCTGCGTCGAGTTGCTTGCTGTGTCTAGCCACACTGATAGAGGGAAACGTCGATAACACGGTGTCTGTGGATGGACTATTATAATATATATATATAATATATATAGTAATATTATATTATAATATTATAATGTATATAAGTAAACAGAGTCGATCGGGAGTGCCTAAAGTCATTATCAGCCAGACAGTGAGGGGATCATTCCACTAAGAACGCTAGACAGGATTATTATTTTAGCTTCTGAGCGTGGAGCCGCCAACCTACCATCAGCTTCTTACTTTACCGCAATATCCTGTGCTACTTCATACGCTAGTGCCAAGCGACCGGTATCGAACCGGAACCTTGTAGTCCTAGTGCCGAACACTCTACGGACTGGGTTTCGCCTAGGCCCCACAAATAGGCAATCCCACAACTGAATATAGATTATTAAAACATAACTAATCTTTTTGCCTGAATACTTTAGACTGCAGGCTTTGATAATTGTATTTACAAGATTATTCCGGGCTGTTGCCCTTATACTTATGTATTAAAACAATGTTTGGTCGAACTTTTGCCTCCACCTCTTTCATTGCGAAACCGAACAAGAGGGCCAACACATTGATTCATTGACGCACGAATGTCATAAGTCAGTGGAAGAAGTGGCTTTCAAAAGAACAGATCAACATAATTTTTACCGGAGCAAGGCATATATGCCTTCAATTCGAAAGGCTGGAACATTTGCAATAAATAGAACGGTCACTATGTGCGCATGAAGTAGGGACTGGATCGCACAAAGAACCAGCTTCATTTTGGACAGTATACATACATGTTCCTTGTGTAATACTTACCTTCCTAATCAAAACTTTTTGTCTTTAGCCTCGTTACGAATTGGTAAACTACAATTCTGATAAAAATCACTGATAATGATTGTAATGACATGTCAACCCGTTAAGTGATTTATTTATGCCTAGAGATTGTACATTTAATATTCTTTGTTATTTTTTATTTGTTTTTAAGCCTATTCTTTTGTTTGTTTTTTTTCAGTTTATATCAATTGTTCCTATGTGATATCTTATTAATATGGAGATTGTGTTATTCTGTCTCGTACCGAACTATATTCTACTCAAAGTCACAATTCTCTTAGTTATTAACATCACATTCTCCATGATTTTATTTTTATCTAAACCACAATCTATTAATAAAAATGTCTTACATTATTAATACTGTTATACTATGTCTACATTACTAACAACATGCAATTATATTTCTATCATATAGACAACAAAATACCGCTTAAAAATGTGAACGGAAGGCTAGTAGCATATTAATATTAAAAAATTAATTTAATAATGATGTGGTAGTATTATGATTCTAACTGTTTGATTTATTAATGAATATTAAGCAAAAATCTTCCAATTGAATCTTAATGAAATCCTATTAACAAGATAAATCTAACTGTCATTTTATTCTTTAACTTCCTCTTATAACTTAATACTAAATAGAAAAAATAACAATTGAAGCGAGAGTGATTGGACAGGAGTAAGTTCAGTTGTTCCATTTTTTTATTTATACTCCCTCTGTTTCAATCTTTTTATTCCGTATTTTATTTAGTTTCATTGCCTTTCTAATATACACATATTTTAGTACATTTAGAAACTTAAATACTGACCCGAGGGTGATAATTCTAGTAAATATAATATAAATAAATTTGATGGTTTCAAGTAATTATTTCTATATTTTTACCAGTAAATTTTTATTTCCAGTATATATGGTTTAACGTAACTGATAATAATCTGTAGTGCTTTTTAGTTGGTTGGTTTTATGCTGCGTTAAGTTCGCTTGTGGTCTGTGGTCTAACATCCAATAATATAGTTGCGTCTCTTCTTTCTATGGACTGGTAAGCTGAAAGGAAATTTGGGGAAAAAAAACAAAAAACAAAAAAAAGATAAGGATGACTTTAGGGTAGACTTTTATTCCGTTGATTTCATACTATTTCTTTGAGGGAAATAGTTTTTCCCGAGCAAGTCAAATAAAGTTTCCACTCAATCTGCGGTAAAAAAGGATGAGAGTCTTCTTTTGGCGCAAAGAATTCGTTTATTTCTTTTCTGCACAATGCCCTGGGGGCTCGTCCGGTCTTGAGGCTTCTGGGAGATTGCTTATTTTTGTGTCTTTTATTTGTTTCTTTATTTCAATTAATTTGTTTATTTTGTTTATCTATTTTTATTTCTGTTTAATTTATTTTTTTACTTAATCCACCACATATACCATAGTAAACAATTATAAGCTTCAATAACTATTCTGATACAGATTAATTATCAAACTGATATATTCACCCATAGATGGGATCACTAAACAGGTACTACCTCCCGGTCAGAGGGACCTGGGGTAATGGCAATGAAAGAGTACTCCAGCGCATTCTCAGAACTGAGCCTTGCCATCAGCATGCCAGTTAGTGTCATATCCAGGGACACCCTTTTTTGGAGGGGGGTCTTACACTTCTGTCAGGCTCGGTATTCTAATCCCCCACCGAAGAGGGACGCGAAAAAAATCAGAAAATAAAACTTTCAACCTATAACTCAGAATTAATTTTGTTTTCCGTGCCTCCTCCTCCTCCTCTAGTACTTTTTCTTCTTATATGATAACCAGCAGGACCAGTGAAGTATACCACAGTATGGATAGATTTAATTATTATAACGTTTGATATCTCTAATAATTAATAATAATAATAATAATAATAATAATAATATAATATAATAATAAATGCCATAAGACAAACTACACAAAGCGAAACTGATAAGCCAATCAGAATAAGTTAAGGGATTGCAGTATAGAGATGTAGACTGTATAACCATTACTCTGTGTAATGTAGGCAAACTAGCACAACGAGAATACAAACTAGACACGATTAGGGGTTGGCGAAGGTGATCCATGGAATTATGCAAAAAAATTAAATATTTGACCACACAACAAAATGTATCCATGCATCAAACCCAGACTAATCTGTCTGAGAACGAAACGCATAAAATTCATCTGCGGACTTTGAAATAAAAACGGATCCAGCCTATCCCGCAAGAAGACCAGACCTAGTGTTGAATAAACAAAAAGAAAGAATTTCTTATCGACTGGTTGGATTTTTGCAGTTCCCAGATCAGAGTGAAGCTATAGGAAAAGAAAAAAATGGACAAATGCCTGGCCTTTTCCAGAGAATTTGAAAAAGTGTACTGGAATATGAAGTAAAGTGATACCAATTGTAGTTGGTGCACTTGGAACGGTCCCAAAAGGATTGGTATAAAGGGTTGGAAAGTCTGGAAATCAGGGAGGATGAAACCATTCAGAACACTGCACTGCTGTGCCAATCGCCATGAAATACTCGAAGAGTCCTGGAAGACCTGAGGAGACTTGCTGTCACTCAGACTCAGTGAAAGACCATCACTAAACACTGATGTGAAACTCATAAAGGAGTAAAAATGAAATTTACTGTGACAGTGCTCCGGTGCACCACAACTCATCAAAGTCTATGTCTAGTACATAGAATAAAGTATTAGTGTCAGGAACATGATAGCGTACAGTAATAATCTGATATACATGTAGTGTGCACGTTGCGTGCATGTGTATGTGGAGGGGGTATAAGTTAGTGTGATACATGAAGTATGTTACATAGGTTAATACGTAAAAAAGCTAAATATCTTCATTTAACTCTCATTCTTTTTTTCCACCTTCTTTTCATTAAGTTCGATTGAAACAATTAGCGTTACTGTTCACCCACTTTCTTTTTCCCATTTTTCTTCATTATTTTTTCAGTGGAGTATGTTGCTTGTCTTCCCCTTTTCTTTCTAATAAATAAAGGAAGTGGTCCATTATTTAGTTGATGTGACGAGGCGATTTAGTTTGAGAGCGACACTCTAATAAATTAATTCGGCGGATATAAGCATATCACCAGAAATTAGGATCTTTATTTGCTTCTTTTTTTCTTATACTTTTTGTATTTCCTTTGGACTGGTCTCGTTTAAACAATAAGGTGTTGCAAGATGATAAAACAGTCGTAACAATTTAGGAACACCAGTATTTAATATATAGATAATAATTTTCTTAACAGAATTTTTCTGAACATTTGATAAAAAATTGAAATTACTTTGTTCTTACTGGTACATTCTCTGCTTTCTGATTCAATACAAAACTAAAGTCATATATATATCAACCTCCTCTGCATAAGCAATGTGACCACAAGCTCAATTTTATTAGCGGAGAACAGTTGAATTCAGAGTTTTCCTTCTCCTAGACCGGTTCCTATCCAAGGTGTAAAGATACGCAGTCTGTTCCTATATTACCATAGTTGGAGGGAAAATATATGATTAACCTTTCCCAAGGGTATAGCGCTATGAAATGTTAAACAGCCTGCTCGCCCGGAGATTTTGAAACCCAGTGCGTTTCCAAATATAAAACTGTAGAGTCTTCAGAGTGGCCTAATCTGTACCAGCAGAAACAACGAGGAGTCTATCACCTTTTCGCTAGCTTTAGACCAGGATATTCTTTCTGAGATAGAGTCTACACTCTACCGTCACCTCCCCCACTATTACTGGCACAGATCCAATTTACCCAAATAGTGCTAACCATCGCGAGTGGCGGCACTGGTATCGAACTCGGAGCCTGCATTGCCTGCAGAAAACCGCCCCCACCCCATTTCCTGATTTTAATATTTGCTAACTAGGATATCACTAACATCAGTCCCTTTTTTTATAAATGTTTAGCATGTTTCCCAGCGATTTGTAGGTTAGTAGTAAATTTACATCCTACATGCCTCGCCCCCCTCAAACACTACAGCTGCCTTGCTTGACCGGTCTGTTAAATGGAATGATAGCCTCGCTAATCAATATACCATGCGAGCCGCCACGATAACGGGAAACGCGTTGTTGGGTTAAAGTCGTAAACAGAAGGTCCATGATTGTATTGAAATAAATTGAGTTAGATTCAAGAATTGAATGATAAACAAAATTGACATCAGCGCCGTACGCCAGACTCTCACACATAATTATTATTCAGTTAACAAATGGATTGAATAATTGCTTTATCTCGGTAGCGTTTTAAGTGTGTGCCGGAGATCCGGTCTCCTGTCACTGCAATCTATGATACATGTCAATTTATAAAATGGTATTCATAGACAATATGAATCCCCCCCTCTTCCGGACCCCCCCCCCAAGCAAACCCCTTCACCCCGGTCGGTGGAGAGCACACCGCCGGGTCCTAAGTTATAGAAATTTTGCTAAATTGATGTTGCCGTATTTATTTTTTACGGTTACATGCATGAGTCAATAGACTCATTTAGCAATGTGGGGCAATAGTCGGTTTTGTTTAATATTAATAATAATAATAAAAAGTTGATGACAATTCTAACTTATACCAGAATATCTCAAGTACGGCATAAAAGAAAAACAAACTTCTGAGAAAAAGCGATGATCATAGTTTTGAATAACTAATTAAATAAAATTTTTCTAACAACTCGGATCGTAATGGGTAAAAAAGAATGCACACAACACCCACATCATAACAATTATTTCAATAAAAGAACATATAAAAAAAAGAATTTGAAAATAATTACCAATGGGACCTCGTTAAAGATACGTTAGTATTTTCAATTATTCATAGGCGATGATTTTTTAATCTTGTTCTTTAGGAACAAGTATTAAGAATTTAATTTTAATCTAATTGATCGATTTGATACTCAAATTATTATCCTTCACTCCATTTGTTAACTATTTTACTTTTCTTTTTAATAAACTATTTAACTAAAAACAGAAAATATATTGCATTTTTTCATTTAGTAATCATTTTAAAAAATCAATTAACACTGTGATATTTGGCTATAAAATGTCATTCATTATTACTTGTTTAAATTATTTAGTAAAGCGCAATATTAATTTTACATTCCAGAATTCTTCTCCACCTGATCTAAAATTCAATATGGTAATCTTCAAATATTAAAAGAGTAATTTAAACCATCAACAAGCGAAGCGCACAAAGAAAAAAAAAATTCAAATATAAACAAAAAGAAAAAAATTTCATTAATCAAAAACAACTTTTTTGTAGCTTTTTGGAATATTATAACGGAAATTCAGGAAACACTGAAAAATAAACTAACTTAGTCCACCAACGTGTGGCGTGCGTTATGTATTTAATCACATAAAAAAGAAAATGAATTTCGAGTGCTACCGAAAGAAAGTAAAGATAACAATGGACAATTATCATCATTATCCAACCCTTTCGTCTGAAGAAAACTACAAGTTTTAAGAAGAAACTACATACAGTAAGATAAAAAAACAGGAAAAGAAAAAGGAATATTAACCTTATTAGAAGAAAAAAAAAAGTCATATTTTTTCTTTCGCTTTTAAAATTTTTTTTTTTTTTTTTTTACACATCTTTATTTGTTGGTAATGGTATTTCTACCTACTCTTGTATTTATGCTGGGTAGCAATTTCGTTTATTTAACGGACAGATAATTGCAACTTATATATTTCTATTACTAGCTTATCTAATAAAATTAGACATTGTCATATGTATCATGACAATTGTACAATCTTCATGATAGATTGGTCTCTATCTGATTTTTTTTTTCTTTTTTTTTTTTTCTTTGTTTTTTTTTACTTCACGACGACGTTTTAGAAACTTTTAAGTAGTAGCACAAATAACAAAGAAAACAAAAAAAAAAACGTGTAAAGTATACAACCAATGTCACCATCGCATAAACATTCAAAACACCAGGAACCAACAAAGAACATTAAACACACGACAAATACATATACATCAAACAAGTTCAGAAGTATACAGTGTCATTACAAGCCGTACATATTTACCAAAACACACCATCACTGTACACATTACTCGTGCTATACACATGAAAACACCAAGACTTATCTGTCTAGTGTTACATGTTGTTATAGAGAAACTTGAAAACACACTCACCGCAGGACAAACACTGATAGAGTTATATCACTAAATTCAGATCATTTGGTTAAAATAAATTATTAATAATTAAATAAGATAAATGGAAGACCTAAGAGAGGAGATAATTTTAGTTACGTAACACACGCAGAGACATTAACATATAAAATAATACAACTGAAAAGTCATGTGTACAGAAGAACGTGGTAACACCACAAAAATGCATGGCAATGGGTTTATACCACATACTTACTACACGCAATGATTACACACTGTGTCTCATTTACACATTATTAAATACATAAGATCTATTTAACACGCCTACACATTAAACCTCCACGATGCACAAATCAATTGTATGCAATTGAAAGATTACCTCGCGGTAGTATGAATGTTATTATATTTTATCGTTTGTTTTCTTCTTTCTTTGAGAATTTAAAACGAAAGAAAAGTATTTATTTATTCAGTTCATTATACACTACGAGAAATGAAATAAATTGATCGATGCCTATTTTTTTGTTTTTTAAGCAAGTCAATCAAGATATACAAAAACAAAAAAAAACAAAAAAAACTACAACTTGTATTATCACTAAGTACTCGTGTTAAACATCTGTTGTGTCTAAGGAATGGAATTATGACAAAACAATAAGTAAATAAAAAGAAAACGATAGAATTAAACAAAAAACTAAATGAAAAAAAAAAGCAAGAACAAAAATTAAACTCGAAAAAAAAAGAAAATACGAAGAGGGAGAGAGAAAAAAGAAAAGTTAAAGAATCTGAGAAAGAGCCAGAGCACGAAAGAAAATAAATTGTGTAAAGAGAAAATGAAGAATTTAAACTAAAATCGGACAGTAAGGGAGGAAAAAAAAAACTACAAAAACGAAAGAGTAAAAGATTAAAGAAAAAATTTAAAAAGAAAGAGGATATATATCTTCAAGTCAGCTCGCAAGCCAGTTTTTAAAAAGCAGAGTGACACAGAAAGTGAGAGAACACGAAAGCACACCATGCTCACTTACACATCCCCACAACATCAGATACTAGTTATTACCAAAAAGGTGGACAAGTGTTGTGGAAAGTACGTTATTCTTTCTCTACTTATACTATGTTACTATTACGGACTATTGCCAGTGGACAGGACGCTTTGCTTCTGTTTTACTTTTCTACCTTCATACTACTACGGGGTGTAGTAGTAGCCTTGTCTGTTCAAAGCAGGATACCCACACCTACTACTATGGTAAGCGATACTGTTGTTGAATCCTCGTCACTATATAACACTACATTGAACTCTCGGTGCGTCCACCGCCGCCGACGACGAGACAAATAGAGGCTGTACAGACACGGCATCACTATCAACACAATCAGGAATACAACCTTATCATAAGTTTTTTGAAAAAAGAAAATAAGTATATAAGAAGGAGTATACAGCGAGAGAGAGAGAGAGAGAGAAGAGAAAGATAGAAGTAAACTCCTTAAAAAAAACGACATAATATTACATAAACATAAATAAAATAGGTCTGCGTATAAGAACATACACCGTCTTCGAGGAAACGAGGACTTGCAACTTCAAGGAGGAAAACTTATTTTATTTTATTTCATTAAATATCAAAACAATACTAGGAGAGAAAAATCCAGTAGGAAAAAAAGAAAGAAACAAGAAAAGTACGCGCTTAAATAATATCTTAACAAATTATTTTTTGTTTTTTAAAAAAAAAAGTGATTTTAAAATAAATAGCGCGAACAGTAGGATATCAACAGTATTGATCATCGGACTACGATACATAATTTGGACGGTGCATGGTGTGCACTTCGAGTATCGAGGTTCCCGCGCGGCAGGTTCCACATGGTCGGGACCCAGACGGACGACTCATGTATTCCCCAATTGCTAGCTCACCCCGCAGGCACTCCCCCACGGACCCAAACCTACTCATCTGGAAAAATTACCTTCGAAAATTCGGATTCGGGGCAATGAACTCAACGAAAACGATGAACAGGTAAGTCTAACACTCCACTTAACTTAACACCGACAAAAACAAATAAACGTTTCCTTATATAATAAAGTAAGGAAAAGAGAAGAATTGTAACCTCTTCCCCCACCTGTGATGTCAGTTTCGACCATCTCTCCTAACGCTGCCTGTCACGTGGCCTCTGCATTGGGAGCTGTCTAGGAGACGTGTCAGCTTGCATTGTCAGGCGGTGCAGAGATCGATCCCGCCGGGAGTGATCGGAAACATGAGGCTCGTGTAAAGTATAAACCCATCTCTCTAACGCCATTTAACCAAATACCAATCAAACCAATCAGAAGTTCAAACAAGGACTTTCAGTAATCATGTGACCTGTCCAAAAAGATTAAAAAGATAAATAAATAAAAAAAAGAGGGACAACGAATATTTCACAATGACCAATTTCAAAAAGAATCAAGGGCACTGACCGTCCCATGTGCACCTGCAAGTGGTGTTCCACAAAGCAATGCACTAAATACATGCAGCCATTTTCCTCAGGGAATTGCACATTACACCACTTGTAATTTTGTTGTAGAATTTAAAATTAAGCAATTAACGGGGGGTTAACATGACTTGTTTTTGTGCATAAATACCCCTCCCCCTCCATAAAAAAAACAAAAAAACAAGAATACGTTCTCTGTCCACTATAAGTTCGTCACGAATAATAACAGTTATGCGTATTCCTTTATTCTTATCATTTACGTATTCATATATATATCAAATAAACTGTGCAAACTATCTATTCTAAAAATGTCATCATACCCTGCCATCATTCTTAGCATTACACGTCTACTTTGCACTGATGCAGAATAATTGATGCAATGCATGCAAATATTAATAATCTTGCTTGCAAATGAAGGCTCATAGATTATTAAATTATTGTAACACTCCACTCTGAATAAATATCAATTTCCTGCTTGAGTGTTCAAGCGAAAAAAGATAGTGCGCAAGCTTCGTTATTCCAGTATCAGCTGATTCATGTGTTTATCATGCTATTTAGTCGAAGCAATATGGTGTCAACAAGTCGAGAACAACGAGCTACGGGAATTGAATGCAATACCTATAGTCATGCATTCTAGTCAATTCAGTTATGCAATCAATTAAATGATTATATCGTGTATAGCTTCATATAATCTATGTTGTGTTTTTTTATGTAATTTGTCGATTTAAATTGAACTGTTGTGTTGTGCACCATATTTTTTTCTCCCTATTTTTCTTTTTGTAAACTTTCTTACCGTTCAAGTTCATAGTCAGCGTGATGAGTGAGTGACGATATAAACCCAGCTTGTAGCGAGTGTCGAGTTTTTTTTTTTTTTTACAAGCATTTCTTTAGTTGGAGCCGACCATAAAATAGGAAAACGAAATAAAAAGAACCAAAACGAAAAGATTTTGACCTTATATATCACACTACTACTCAACAACTAACATTTCCTTACAATTACTTATATCGAGTGAGTGAGTAGCTTTGTAACTATGATCGGCTTGGAGTAGTTGTAAACATTATTTAACTTTAAAAAAATTGAATCGCTTTGTAAAAAATAATAATAAATAAACAAATAAAAAAAAATTAAGACAACGTCTTAACAACCACTGTCACCAAACAACTTTATTCGTTTCTAAACATGTATTTACAAAAAAATCTCGTTTAAATATTCTTGATATTAAATTTGATGTCTTTTTCAAAAATTAAAGAAGGAAAAAGACGCTTTATTAAACTATGTTATGGGTCAACTTTTGTACCTAAGTATATACAATAAAACTAAACTATTAATGTCTACACATAACTTTTAGGAAGCTGATGATTAATTACGGTGACAATGCATGTTTATAATTGTTATGGCAATACCTAGTTAATTTCTTCTTAGCCACATGTTTGTTGTTTCTACTATACAAACCTTATAAAAAAAAATGCAGTATGAACAAACTACTTGACAAAAAAAAAAGACTCCCAGGAACAAGGATAAGAAGCAAGAAATTATTGAACATATGTGATGACGAGAGGGTCAAGGTTTGTATAGTAGAACACCAAATCATGTGGCTAAGAAGAAAATTAATAGGTTTGCCATAACAATATAAACATGCATTGTCACCGTAATAATCATCAGGCTTCCTATAAATTCAGTTTATAGACATTAACTGTTTTAGTTTTATTCTTGTTTAATTACTTTAACAAAGATTGTACCATTAAAATATGTTTTAAAAACTAAAAAGCGTCATTTTCCTTCTTTAAGTTTTTGATAAAAGACATCAAAATATTAATATCAGAATTATTTTAAACGGATTTTTTTAAAACTGTTAGAAAACGAATAAAGTTGTTGGTGAATTTTTTTAAATAACTGTTCTTATTTACTTTATTTGTTTATTTAATTTTTTATTTTACACAAGCTGATTCAAATTTTTTAAAGTTTAAATTAAAATTGTTTACAACATACTCCAGCGATAACCTAAGTTAACAACACACTCACTCACTCGATATAGAGTAATTGTAAAGTGCATAGTAAAATAATGTTATTGTTTGAAGTATGAGTGATAACAAAGGTCAAAACATCTTTTCGTTTTGGTTCTTATATTTTCTGTTTCCCTATTTATTGGTCGGGCACACTACAAATGTAATTAGCTGTAAAACAAAAAAAAAAACCTGCGACCTGACTTACAAAGGCTGGTCGTTTATTCGCTCACTCAGCTCATCGACTGACTATGATCTTGACTGTAAAAGTTACAAACAAGAAAAAGGAAAACACAATATTGTCACCACAACAGTTCAATCTATCGACAACACTCAAAAAAACACAAACATAGATTATATTGAAGCTATTACACGAAGTATAATCATTATTGATTGGCATACCTGATTGCTGGAATTGCAAGATATAGTATGCATTCAATTTCTCTAGCACGTTTTTTCGACTTTACTCATATGCTTCGACTAAATTGAGTCATGAACTTAACACAGAATCAGCTACTGCTGCATTATCAAATAACGAAACTGCCAACTATCTTTTCGCTTGAACACTCAAAAGCAAAAGGCAAAATTTATAATTTTATTTCAAGATAAGCTGTACAATACATTTAATATTCTATGATAGCCTTCATTTGCAATGCAATTTTTAAATATCTGCATGCATTGCATACAATTTAACTGCATGATGCACATAGACACGTGTATGCTAAGAATGTGCAGGTATGATGCATTTTTGAATAGATAGTTGCTTACGTTTTTCGTATATAGTATATATATAATGTAAGAATAAGGAATACGCATATCTTTATTATTCTGGACGTACTTAAGTGACAGAAACGAACTTGTTTTTTTGTTTTTTTTTGGAGGGGAGTAGGTAATTTGAACAAAAAAATCATGTTAACCCCCCCCTTATTGCTTATTAAAATTCTACAACAGTAATACAAGTGGTGTATGTTGCAACATCCCTGATCGAAAACAGTGGCATAGCATCTTTTAGGTGCATAGTGAACAGCCACTTGCAGGGTCACATGGACGTCGAGTTTGGCTCTTGCACCTCTTTTTGTGCTTATGAGCATGTCGATATATGTTTGCGCCCTTTTTTTTTATTATCTTATTTTTTTTAATCTTTTCTTGGACAAGTCACATTGATTACTAAAAATGTCCTTGGTTGACTTCTGATTGGACATTTGATGATAATATTAAATGGCGCAGTTAGAGAGATGCGGCTCTACCTAATATTTACACGAGCCTCAGTTCCGATTCAGCTCCCTCGCGGATCGATCTCTGCATCCGCCTGAACAATTCAAGCTGAAACCACCTCCTAGACAGGCCTCCCAATCAGAGGCCACGTGACAGCAGCGTTGGAGAGATGTCGATAAACCTGTGAATGCCACAGGTGGGAAGTAAGGGGTTAATTTTCTTCTTTTCTTACTTTTATATAAGGAAACGTTTATTGTTTTTGTCGTCGTTAATGTTTTAAAGTGCTCAGTGTACTTAGACTTAGCCTGTTCAGTCGTTTTCGTTGAGTTCATCCGAATCCGAATTTTCCGAAGTAAATTCCAGATTGATTAGGTTGTTCCGTGGGTAGTGCCTGCTTGTTTTGGGTGAGCTAAGCAATTGGGGAATTTGAGTTTTCGTTCCCCGGGGGGTTCTGGTCCGACCAGTAACCTGCCCTGGAACCTCGGATATCTCGAAGTGCAACCATCACGCCCAAATTATGCTATCTAGTCCGATGATAATAGTCTGTTGATAAATCCACTGTTCCACGCTATTTTTAAATCACTTTTCTTTAAAAACAGAAAAAAATAATGTTAAATATTTTAAGCGCCCGTACTTTCTTTTTCTTTTCTTTTTTCCTACTTGGGGAGATCTTT
This sequence comes from Doryteuthis pealeii, assembly GCA_023376005.1. NCBI lineage: Eukaryota > Metazoa > Mollusca > Cephalopoda > Myopsida > Loliginidae > Doryteuthis > Doryteuthis pealeii. Next base: position 7,154 of record JALAJA010000306.1, on the reverse strand, counting down.
TTTTCTCTGCCTAGTATTGTTTGGATTTTATAGAAAATAAAAAATAAAAATAAGATCTTCCTTGAAGTTGCAAGTCCCTCGTTTCTCGAAGACGGTGTATTTTTCTTATTACCAGACCTTATTTTTTTTATTTTGATGTTATGAATATATATGTATTTTTTTTTAAGGATTTACCTCTTTCCTTTCTCTCTCTCTCTCTCTCATCTCTCCTGTATACTCCTTCTTATCACTTTTCTTTTTCAAACTTATAGTTGTTATTCATGATTGTGCTGATAGTTGATGCCGTGTCTGGTTACAGCCTAATTGTCTCGTCGTCGGCCGCGGTTGGACCACCGAATGTTCAATGTTAGTGTTATATGTGAACGAGGGATCAACAACTATCGCTTACCATCATGTATTAGTGGTGGTAGTCCTGCTTTGAACAACAACTACTACTACCCCCGTAGTAGTAGAAGTAGAATACTATAAGTAGGAAGTAAATATAAGTAGTAGTAAACAGAAGCAGCCATCCTCGTCCACTGCAATATTCGTTAATAGTAAACATAGATAAGTACGAGAAAGAAAACGCACCTTTCACCAACACTTCCACCTTTTGTAATATATAATAGTATACTCGATGATGTGGGGATGTGTAAGTGAGCATGGTGTGCTTTCGTTCTTGACTTTCTGTCACTCTGCTGTTTTAAAAACTGGCTTGCGAGCTGACTTGAAGATAATATCCTCTTCTTTTAAATTTCTTTCTTTTAACTTTACTCTTTCGTTTTGTATGTTTCTTTTTTTCCTCCCTTCTGTCCATTTAGTTTAATCTCATTTTCTACTTTACTCAATTTCTTCTCTCTCTCTCTCTCTCAGATCTTTTAACTTTTTCTTTTTTCCTCTCCTCTTCATTTTTTTTCTTTTCGCAGATTTTTGTTTCTTTTTTTCACTTTATTTTCGTTAATTTCTTCGTTTTCTTTTTTATTTAACTTATTTTTGTTGCATAATTTTCCCATTCTTTAGACAAAAACAATTGTTTAAACACGTTACTAGTGTAATAAAACAAGTTCGTAGTTTTGTTGTTTTTTTTTTTTTGTTATATCTTGATTTGACTTGCTTATAAAAAAAAAATAACGCATCGATTCTTAATTTACTTTCATCTCGTAGTTTGTATTAATGATATGAAATAAATAAACATATTTTCTTTCGTTTTAAAAATTACTGTTTGCCAGAACGACATACGAGAAACAAACTCAGATAAACAACTATTTTCAGTAATAAACACACATTACAAACTACATGCCACAACGCGAGGAATAAATCTTACAAGTTGACATCACAAATATGATCTGTCAGCATGCATACGTGGGAGTTTTAAATCATGTTCAGGCGTGTTAAAATAATATATCTTATTTATTCATTAATGTTGTAAATGATCGATCACATGCATGTAATCATGGTAGTGTAGTAGTATGCTGTAATCTAATAACCCATTGCCACTGAGCATTTTGTTGCTTACCCGTCTTTGTGACCACTCATCGCTTTTCTGTTGTAGTTATTTGTCATTCATTTATCAATCTCTGCAAGTGCTGTACCGTAAGTAAATTCTCCTTCTCTTAGTCTTCCTCATTTTCTTATTTATATTAATAATTATTTTAACAAAAACTTCTGATTAGGATATCAACTCTATCAGTGTCCTGCGAGGTAAAAGTGTGTTTTTCAAGTTTCTACATCTTATACACATGTAAACACTCAAGATCAAGAAGTCTTGTTGTTTCTACCATTGTATTAGCACGAGTAATGTGTACAGTGAGTGTGTTTCGGAAATGTACGGCTTGTAAATTGACCACTTTGTATACTTCTACTTGATAAATGTTAATGTATTTGCGTGGTGGTATTTGTTCTTTTGAATTGGTCTCGCTGTTAATTGGAATATCTATTTCTATGCGTGAATTGTGTTAGACATGTGTGTAACTACACACGTTTTCTTTTTTTGTTCTTTTACTTTTGTCAACTACTTAAAGTTCACTAAAACGTCGTCGTGATAAGTAAAAAAAAAAAAAAAAAAAAAAAAAAAAAAAAAAAAACAATCAGTAAGAGACCAATTACATGAATTAGTACATGTTATCACTATATGACACGTGTACTAATAGTACTTAGATAAGCTAGTATAGAAAATATATATTGAAATTACCTGTCGTATTAAACGAAATCTACCCAGCATAATAACACAGTTAGTAGAAATAATTACACAACCAAAAATAATAATGTGTAAAAAAAAAAAAAAAAAAAGAAATTTTTTTAAAACGAAGAAAAAATATGAACCTTTTTTTTCTTCTAATAATGGTTTATTTTCCTTTTTCTTTCTGTCTTTTCGTCTTAACTTTTGTTCTTTTCCAAAACTTGTGTTTTTTCTCAGACGAAGGTTTGGAATATGATGATAATTTCCAAATTATTATCTTTACTTCTTTCGGTAGCCCATCGAAATTCATTTTTCATTTTTAAGTTGACTTAAAATACTAATCTGCACAATGCCACACGTTTGGTGAGAACTACAGTTAGGCTTGAATTTTTAGTGTTGCTCTACTGAAATTCTCGTTATAATTATAGCCAACAAACCGCTACAAAAAGTTTTATTTTTGTTTAATAGAACTTATTGTCTTTTTTACTTTTTATATTTTAATTTTTTATTTCTGTCTCGCTTTTGTGGTATAAATTACCTCTTTTTTAATCTGAATTACCATATTGATTAAAAATCAGGTGCGGGTGAGAGAAGTCTCTGGAGAGATTTAAAAAAATTAATTTAGCGATGTTAACTAAACTATTATAAACCAAAGATAATGAATGACAATTTATAATCACAATACCTCACGTGTAATTGATTTTTACAAATAGATACTAAATTAACAAAATGCAAAGTATATTTTCCTGTTTTAGTTAAATAGTTATTTAAAAAGAATAAAAAAAAGTTTAAATAGTGTTAACAAAAGAGAAGTTGGAAGGATAATTATTTTGATATCAAATCATACATTAGATAAAATAATTCTTAATTACTTGTTCCTGGGGAAAGAAACAAATTAAAAAATATAAATCGCCTCCATTGAATAAATTGAAATACAAATAAAAGTATCTTTAACGAGGTTCCCATTGTAATTATTTTCAATCATGTTTATTTTAATATTTTTGAAATAATGTTATGATGTGGGATTCATTTGCGTACATATGCGTGCATTCTTTTCTTCGCCCCTAATTTACTACGTTATCCAGTGTTAAAAAATTTTTAATTGTTCAAATGATACTATCGTATCGCTTTTTCTCAAAAGTTTGTTTCTTTATGCCGTACTTGAGATAATTCTGTATAAATTAGAATGTCATCAACTTTTATAATTATATTAATATTAATAACAAAAACCGTACTAATTCCCTCACTCAGCTAAAAGATTCTTCCATTGACTCATGCATTTACCGTAAAATAAAATACGGCACATCATGTAGCACATTGATTAACTAGGACCGTGCGTTGTGCTCTTCCCCGACCGGAGGTGAAGGGTTTGTGGATCGGGGGGGTCCGGAAGAGGGGGATGTGGGATTCATATTTGGTCTATGAATACCATTTATGATAAATTGACATGTATCATATGATGCGTCAGGAGACCCCATCTCCGGCCAACACACTTTAAAACGCTACCGAGAATAATAGCATTTTCAATCCCAATTGTATCTGAAAATTTTTGTGATGTCTTGCTAACGCGCTGAATGTCATTTTGTTAATCATCTCAATTCTTGATCTAACACAATTATACATTTTCAATACAATCATGGACCTCTGTTACGACTTTAACCCAACAGTTCCCCGGATCGATGGGCGGCTCGTCATGGTATAATGATTAGCGAACAAGGCTATCATTCCAATTCAACAGACCGGCAAGCAGGCGCCTGTAAAGTGTTTGAGCGGGGGCGGAGCATTGTCATGAGTGTCATGAAGTTTTACTACCTAGATACCTACAAATATGACTGCGAATATTCAAACATTTTATCAAAAAAAGACTGTTAGCTGATATTCCAGTAATGTAGCAAAATATTATCAGAAGGGTGGGGGTGGCGGTCTGTTTCTGTCTAGGAATAGCCACCAGGCTCCGAGTTCGATACCAGTTGCCGCCAACTCGACCTAGGCGATGGGTAGCACTATTTGGTGCTAATTCTGATCTGCTGCAGTAAGTGGGAGGTGACGTAGGTGTCGTTAGTAACTCAATCTCATAGAAAAATATCCCGGTCTAACGCTAGTCGAAAGAGGATAACTCCTCTGTTCGCTCCGTGGTACCGACAATAGGCCACTCTGAAAGACTCTACTCTAGTTTTTATTTGAAAACTCAGGTTCAAATTCTCGGGCGAGCGCTGTTTACATTTCACATAGCGCTGATACCCTTGGAAGGTATGAATCAAAAATTCTCCTCCAACTATGGGTAAATAGTAGGACAGCACTGCTGTTCTTTAACTGGATAGGAACCGGTCTAGGAGAAGGAAAACTCTGAATTAAACACTGTTAAACTCCGCTTAATAAAATTGAGCTTGTCACATCTTGTGCTTATGCAGAGGGGTAAGTATATAATATCTCATTAGTTTTATCTTGATCAGTAAAGCGAGAAAATGAGACCAGTACTAATCAAATAATTTAATTTTTATCAAAAATGTTCAGAAAATGCTTTAAGAATATTAATTCATCTATTATATTAATATGTGTCCTATAATGTACGACTGTTATATCTTGCAACACCTTATGTTTAAAACGAGATCGTCCAAGAGGAACATACAAAAAAAAAGTTAGATTTCCTAATTATCTGGTGCTGCTGTATCCGCCGATATTAATTTATTGATGAAGTAGTCGCCTCTAACTAAACACCTCGTCACATCATACTAATTAATGGACCATTCCTTTTATTAGAAAGAAAGCAAGGGGAAGAAAACGCACTTACTCACTTGAAATAATATAAAAGAAAATGGGAAGAAAGAAAGTGGTGACTCCAGCCTAAAGTGAACAGTAACCGAGCTAACGTCTGTTCAATCGAACTCAACTTTAAAGAAGGTGAGGAATAAAAAATAATGTATGAGTTAATATGATTATTATACTTTTACGTATTGAACTATGTAAACATAGCTCTCATGCTATCAACACTATACCTTAATACCCCCTCCAATAACACATGACGCACAGTTGCCACACATATCATGTATTATTAATATGTACGCTATTCAATGTTTCTGACACCTAATACTTCTACTGTACTGACATGAGATCTTGAATGAGTTGTGGATGTCCACCGGCAGCACTGTTACACAGTAAATTTCATTATTTTACTCCTGAGTTTTACATCAGTTTTAGCCTGATGGCTCTTTCACTGGACTCTGTAGTGACAGCCAAGTTCCCTCAGGTCTCCAGGACTCTTCTGAGGTATTCTGCAGATTGAAGCAGTGCAGTGTTCTGAATGGTTCACACTTCCTCTGATGTTCCAGACTTTCCAAAACCCTTTCCCAATCTTTGGACCGTTCCAAGTGCACAACTACAATTGGTATCACTTTTCTTTCATATTCCCTCCTCTCTCAATTTCTCTGGCAGGTCCAGGCCACTTCTGCGGTCCATTTTTTCATTTTCTTATAGCTTCACTCGATCTGCTGGAACTGCAAAATCACAGTCGATAAATTCTTTTCCTTCTTCGTTTCATCAATACACTTAGTTGGTTCTACTGCTGGGATACAGTGATCTCTGTTATTATTTTCAAAGTCCCAATAATTTTATTGCGTTCGTGTCAAGAAAGATTCTTATGCATGATATACCATTTTTGTTGTGGTCAAATTAATTTTTTGCATAATTCCCAGTGGATCCACCTCCCAACCCCCAATCGTGCTCTCTAGTTTTATTCTCGTTGTGGCTAGTTTGCTACATTCACAGAGTTATATGTTAACCAGTCCATCTCTATTACTGCAAGTCTACCTTCACTATTCTGTGGGTCTTATTCTAATCTTCGCTATTGATGTAGTATTGTCCTTATGGCATTAATTATCATTATTATTATTATTATTATTATTATATTATTATTATATTCAAAAGATAGTTCAAACGTGCTATAATAATTAAAAGTACTCATACTGTAGTACTATTCATGGTCCTGCTGGTTAATCATTATAGAGAAGAAAAAGACATAGAGGAGACGGAGGAGGAGCACGGAAAAAACTATTAGTTCTGATGATATTTGAAAGTTTATTTTTCTGAATCTTTTCCGTCCCTTTCGGTGGGTGATTAGGAAAAACACCTTCAGAAGCTTAAAGACCTCCCCCTCCATAAAATAAGGGTTGTTCCTGGCATATTGACATCTAAACTGCATCTGATGGCAAGGCATTCCGTTTCTGGAGAGAAAGTGTATGTACTCATCTTCATTGCCATACTCCCAGGTCCACTCTACCGGTAGAATCAAATACCTGTCATGATCCCATCTATTGGCTAGAAATCATTGCTTGATAATTATCTGTATTCAAGAATAGTTACTTGAAGCTATAAAGCTCTGTTTACTATGAGCGTGATGTGATTAATAAAAAAAACATACAAATTAAACAAAATAAAACAATAAGGATAAGACCACAAAAATAAAACAAATTAAATTTGAATAAAATAAGAAACAAAATTTAAAAAGACACAAAAAATAACAAATCTCCCCAGGAAGGCTCATGCCGGTTACGAGCCCCAGGGGCATGTACTATCTGTGCAGAAAAAAAAAAACACGAATTCTTTGCGTCCACAAAAGACTCTCATCTCTTTTACCCACCAATGTGACTTGATAAGTGGAAACATTTACTGACTGCTCGTGAAAAGTATCTTACCTTCTCTCAAAGCAAAGTAGATGAAGCAACGAAATAAATAAGTCTACCCTAAGTCATCCTTATCTTTGTTTTTGTTTTTTTTTTCCCTCAAATTTCTTCAGCTTACCCAGATCCACTAGAAAGAAGAACAACTATATTTAGGATTTAGCACACAACCACGAGCGAACTTAAACCACATAGAAACCAACCAACTAAAACGAAAACACACAAAGATTATGTATGCAGTTACGTTAAACCACTATAACTCTGAAATAAATATTAACTGTAAATAGAACATAATTTACTGTGAAACCATAAAGTTTACT
>JALAJA010000305.1:50000-60508 GCA_023376005.1 Doryteuthis pealeii | reverse complement strand
AGTAAGAACAAACGACCTCCATCACACACATTATAATTAATAATAATATATAATTAATATTATAGATATATATATATATATATATATTTAAATATAATATATACATAGGTTCAAACAGATCAACCTAGCAATAGAAAATGATTATATATATATAATATATATATAAGATAAGACAGACAGGTGTTCCACAAAAAGCATCCCACTCCTTCTGATGTTACAAGCCCGCCGGTTTTAGCTCACTTCGTTTAGAGCAAGCTGCCTAGGAATTGCAAGGTTCCTAGTTCCGATACTCGGTCCCCGCCAACTCAGCGCATGAAGTAGGCACGCATTTGGTAATCTGATCGTGTGCAGTTAATAATACTATACTCACCGATGGGTTCCTAATACACGAGCATGCACCGATCCACTGCTCTCTCCTCTCTTATCTGTGTGCTCGCTCTCTTCGCGCGTCCTGTCCTACCTCTCGCCTCCAGCCTACTACAAACTCGCTCTTCTGTGTGCTCGCGTATACAGCTCACACCATCACAACCACACACACAACACACACACACACACCACACAACGCCACAGCACAAACGCACGATAGACCTCCCTCGCCTGGATGATATTAGGTTGTTTCCAATGATTTATGTGATTCAACAACGTAACGAAAATACCTTCAGAGTCATCCGCACTTCCAATGTATGTTATCCCAAGACATTTCATGATAATTTTGGATTATATCTATAAGTAACACGCCTAATAATATAGCCATTCAAAAATTTTTAAACCAAACTGATCAACAACTAATTCACAATATCACTACCACACTATAATTCATTCATGTGTGATAGAAATTTTCACTGTGCTCCATATTATATCCCACTCCGAGATATCAGCATATGTGTAGAGCTACTAAACAGTTCTCGAAGACTTATCTGTGCTAAAAAGACGCTCTGGACTCGAAATAGAGAGAGATCACACACACTTTGCCTTTAATTTGAAGATAATCTAAATTTTCACTAATAATTTATATTACCATACGATATCGGAGGCACTTCACTTAACATATTTATTCTGCTATTCTCACACATCAACTTGATATCACATATATATATATGCATCACATACACACACAATGATCACACACACCACAACACACGGCCACACCACACATATATATATACGTATCATATATATAATATATATTATATGAAATATATTTCTAATAATAATTTTTATATATATATATATATATATATATATACTACATACACTCAACATATAATATACTAACACAACATAATATAAATATATAAATATATGTAATAAGAATTATAAAAATAAATAATATAAAATAAACTTAGAGGTTTTGCATTATAGCATATTTTTGGGGAGCTTAGACAAATGTCTAATTCTCCAGCACATCAGATGCGAATCTGATGAGCTGGGAGAATTAGACATTTTGTCTAAGCTCCCTGAAATAGACTATAATGCAAAACCTCTCAGTCTTTTGTTTATTTCTTTACTTATAAATTTGCTCTGTGACTCTAACAATAAGAGCACACATTTGAGCGCTCAAACTACGACAGGTTGTTTAAAAAAACTCCTATGTCGTAAGGAAGATTTCTTCTCTAGACTTTTGGATTTATATATATATATATATATATATATATATATATATATATATATATAGATAGAGAGAAGAGAGAGAGAGAGAGCAGGGGAGAGATGAATAAAAATAATTATAAAATATGTGCTATTGTGTTTCTTCTTTAGTTTGTACTTCTCTAATCAGTCAGATGCACGCTGTTCTTCAAAATGAATTACAGTGACATCACATTTAAAATGAAATAATATGAATGTTGTTCTTTGATGATATAATCATAACAAAACGTAGTAGAAAAAGATGATTAACCTCAGTTCCCTCTTATACTGGGAAATCTAACCGTTCACAACACACACACACACACACACATGTATATATATATATATATATATATATATATATATAATATATATATATATATGTATGTATATTAGTAAGTAAACGACAAATCAATCAGCGTAGAGAGTGAATAAATAATCGGATGCTTTTGGGCAATTATATTCCAGTCGAAAATAAAAACAACGAAAGAAATCTATGTAAATAAAAATGGCGCCTATGTCAATTCATGCGAGATATCAGCGCAAGAAATGTTCAGCCTTTACGTCTGCTAATCGGGAAAGGCAAAAACTCTTAGATCATTAAAGTCGTGTCTGTTTGAAATTTTCAAATGGAGATATATTTACAGCTGATTGGTGGCGCTCTTTATTGGTTATGAAGCGAGGCATTTCGCCGAGGCTAATAACGCTTTGATAACAGCCCGAGTTGTTGGGACGGGCGGGTGGTAAGAAGGAATGATTGGCTCTATAAAATTCCTCTAAAGGTGGAATAGGAAATACTTTCTACGGTCGTCCGGTATTTATGGAAGAACAATGTTTATTTTAGGGTTCCTTTAGTGCTTTCATTGATTAATACTGAAGAGTATATGAAGGTGGCCAATAAGAACCCAATCGCAAGACACAATATTCATATATATATATATATATATATATATATATATATATATATATATATATATATATAATATATAGTGCAATGAACACACATATAAAACAAACTACATAGATAAAAGACCTAAGAAACGAATCAAAATTAACTCATATACCCATGATGACGACTAAAGAAGCAGTCGAAAGCGCTCGGGCTAACAGTATGGAAATATCCTATTTCAATTGGACCCAAAACACTAGAAAGATCGACAGACGACTGGAAAACACACTGATCCAAATAACGAAGAAAAGTACTCCATGTTATTCAATAATAATAGAATATATATATATATATAATATGTATATTATAATATATATATACACATAATATATATATATATATATATATATATATAACAAATTTTTAAAAAAACAAGTGTTCAAAAAATGGGATGAATTTAATTATCAATTTTTAAACATTTCGGTTACATTGAACCTTCATCAGGATGTATCTTGGGGTGAAGAAAATGATGGATGTTTTTATATGTGACAGGAGATGAAAATATATATATATATATATATATATATATATATATATATATATATAATATATATAATATATATATATATAGTGCAATGAACACACATGAAAAATCGACTGCTGTTAATCGGTGTTTCGATTAATTCAGTGGATTTAACACTGACGATCCTCATGGTGAAACTTGAGTAGGTTATCTCTTGTACCCATTTTATATATATATATATATATATATGAATATATGTGTGTGTATGCGTGTGTGTGTGTGTGTTGTGTGTGTGTGTGTGTGTGTGTTTTTCGATGCGCCAATTTTCACACAAGAAATACGCCAGATAATGAATTTCCAATTCTGGAGTACTGGAGAGTGTGGAATACCCCTTCATCACCATAATCCCAGATCCACTCTGACCCAGAGTGGTAGTACATGTTAGGATCCCATCTATGGGTTGAATAGAAAAATGAGTTTTAAAAATGTGCTTAAAATTGAGTTGAAAAAGTTGAGTACTCATCAAGAATGAATGTTGTTGACTAGCCTAGCGTAGAGAGGGAATGCGCTGATCCAGGACTATTTATACACGGTTGTCTAAGAACATCAGGGTGATTACCGAGACTGCAAGGATTACGCGAACCGTCTACCTCAAGGTTTTTAGCACTCTGTTGGGGGTTACTTTATGCCTGGCGCACCTGTAGTCGAATGTACGATCCAGTATACAACAAAGAGCAAAACAAAACGTTTTCGGCATAAAATAACCCAACAAGGGTTGACATGTCATAAACCCAAACAACCAATCAAGACACTCGTAAAAAAAGGACAGCCAAAATATCTGAGCATGCTGAGACCAAATCTTTTGAATTGGAATCTACGAACATTTCAGGACATTGGCACTCATGACTCACAACAATAAACCTTAGTCTTTTTGAATGTCCTTGAAAGAGATATCGTTCTACTTCCTTGCTCTTCACAGTTGGAAGTCAGAGCTTATCCTCTTAAGATATTTAATAGGATTTCATATTATCGATTGAAATCTTGGAGACATTAAGACTAGGATTTGCCAATCGTTAAATTTAATACTCTCATTTCACCAAAAGTTGATGTTCATTCTGATTTTGGTGTCGTATACTATTACCAAAGCTTCTTTCAATTGTCCCTAGTCGAAGACATACAAGATAACACCATCTCGGCTGGGGCTGTAGAATAATCCGACTGCACCACTATAGGAGGGTAAGACCTCTCCAATGGGGCCACATATCGGCCGTGGCTGGCGACTCGTGAGGCTCAAGGACAGAGACACTCTGACTAACCAATCAATTACAACACTACACTTTGGCTCATACTTAGGCTAGACGGGCGGTCGGAGAGGACCCCTCCGATCAATTGGCTGGTCACGTGAAGAGCTAGCACCTATTTTATTGTTCCACCCCTATTGTCATTTTGGCAATCCCTAAGCTTTTTATCAACTGAGGGCCTTGGGATTGAAGGTATGACGTTAAACTGCATCTAGGGAAATTCCAGTCCTGGAACACTGTGGAATGTGAAGTACCACTTCATCACCATTTCTCCCGGGTCCACCAACCTGGAGTGGTAGTACCTGTTAGGGTCCCATCGTTCGTTAAATAGAAAAAATATGTTTAAGGAAATATGGTTAAAATATTGAGTTTGAAAAAAAAGGACCTACATGAATTTATAAATAAAATAAAATAAAAATAAAAATATATATATATATATATATGAATTTAACATTTTGAAAAAACAATTGGTAATTATTATCTGCTGACAGAATCTGTTTCGACGCCTTAGTAGAAGGGTCATCATCAACGAGCAAAAATATTTTTACACCTCCGAAGATTATTCTACGAACACTACAAAAAATTTACCTACACCACAAACTTTTTGAAACTTAACATCTTCTTTCAATTGTGCTGTGGACATGTAAACAACTTATTAAGCTGGATTATATTTTGAACATTTTTGATAATCTCTTACACTTTTTTATATATTTACACCAAACTCTTTTTGAGTTTATTTTTGAATTAAAAATGCTGCTGATTTTAAAAATAAAATTTATTTTATTTTTGAAACAGTATGCGCATTTTAAAAAATTCAAGCATTCCAGCGTGTGTTTGTACACCCTATTCTCTTCCAACGGTTTTTTATCCTTTCTTTCTTTCGTAAAATTTTTTGCTCGTTGATGATGACCCTTCTACTAAGGCGTCGAAACAGATTCTGTAAGCAGATAATAATTACCAATTGTTTTTTCAAAATGTTAAATTCATTCTGTCGGATTAATTTCCATTTATTTACACATATATATATATATATACATACATACATAGAGAGAGAGAGAGAGAGATAGAGAGAGAGAGAGAGAGAGAGAGAGGGGGGGGTTAAATAGATTTAAGTTTGAAGGGCACAGATACCAAGAGTGGGGCCCGGTTTTTCGCCGATGAGATCCTCCAACCTTGGACTCTCGAAGCACTGTAGATAATTATTTTCAAAGCTAGATTACGATATTTTACCGATAGTAATTAATCTTTCGTTTTATATGCAACAAACCATATATATATATATATATATATATATATATATATATATATATATATATATGTGTGTGTGTGTGTGTGTGTGTGTGTGTGTGTACTCTGAGCACGCATTATTTATAAATACACCAAAGTAGATTATTAATGGTTTCTTATTATCTATCTAATCGACCCTACACACACACTATATATATATATATATATATATATATATATATATATATATATATATGTATATATATATATATATATATATATATATATGAGATTTGATAATTTGCTTTAGAAGCATTATTGAGTAAAGTAGATTATTTTTTATATTTTTATGTTTTTATGTCTTACATGGGGCACAATATTTGCTGAGTTCGCTTGTCATGTTTATTTCCAATAATTATCGAATTTTATACGATATACGCATTGTAATTGGCTTCAAGCAAAAGAATATAAATAATATATATATATATATATATATATTATATTATATAGAGAGAGAGAGAGAGAGAGATATTTATATAGAGAGACTCACACACACACACACACACACATACACACATACATATATATATATATATATATATATATATATATATATATATATATATATATATATATATATATATTATATAATTCGAAAAAATAATTTCCTGATGCTAATTCTGCGTGTTATTAATTCAAATTCAATTAAAAGTTCAGAAATTATTTTTGATTTGATTGAAAATCTCAGTGTTTCAAAATGTCTTCAGGTTTTTCCTATTGAACTCAGAAGATTCAGCAAAGAATAATTAAGTATCATGCATAAAATATCAGAAATTGAACAAATGCATTTCAATATATATATATATATATATAAAGTAAGTAAAGTCGTCCGGGTGGCCTAAAGTCGGTATCATCCAATCAGCGAGGGAGTCTATCCCCTTTTTAACTTGCGCTAGACCAAGGATATTATTTTAGAATCTGAGGTGGGAAGCCACACCTACCATCAGCTCCTCATTTATCGCACAGATCCCTGTGCTACTTATACGCTGATTTGGCGAGGGCCGGTATCGAACTAGAAAAATCATGGATTCTAGCAGAACGCTCTACCGACCGAGCTAACCCGGCCCTATATATTAATATAATATAATATAATAAATAAGTAATCCACAGACACGTGTTTCGAGGTTTCGCCTTTCATCAGTGTGGCTATACCGTAACAGCTACCCCTGACCGGGTTCTAGACCCGAATGAACTTTCGTTCGCCAATATATATATATATCAATAAAATAAGAAAAGAAATATCGCCGACATGAAAATTTGTCTAAACGCATACGATTGTATTTTATATTAACAAAAAGAAAGAAAAAACATAATCAATCTAAAACAAGTTTATTCTAAGCTATTCTTATATGCACGGCCTTAAAGAAAGGCCTCTTCACGTTTCATCATCATCTTGTTGTGCTAGTAGTCCTCATATACCTGACAATCTCTAGACGACCGTTTCTATAATTCATTGCTCTCGGAAGGTCCTCCGCGCAGCATCAACTATCAGCGGAGAGCTAGTCAATGTAGTTGAAAATGGTTGTTTATACTCTATGTATTAACAATCTTGTCGAAATCTTTTTTAAACACATTAACAACCCGTTCTTCGGGACGGAGTTCCGGTGTGTTTCGGCCACCGGACCGGTGAGTTAAATTAACAGAGTCTATACTAGGGGGCTATTCCCCCAGACAATACCTGCCCCCTTGATTTAAAGGGGCAGGGTTTGGATTATTACCCAGTGGCTGAGACTCCCCATCGAGGGGTAATGCCGATGGAATCGATGCATTTTTGTGCCTACCAGCCATGAGCTTCGGCTTGTGGGTGGGCCCACATAAAAATGTCATTGTGTCACGCCCTCATAAGTGGGATGAGAGGCAAATACCTTAACAATTTTGACTATAAATTAAATACTCATTATTAGACTTATGCAATCATTGAGAATTTTGTGACGTAAACTGTGACGTCGTTTTGGTTACAGACAGACATACACCCAATCTCCATTATTAATAGATGTAATAATAGTCATTAGTTTACACACATTTATATGCTATCAACTAACTAATAATAATCATTAGAAAACAATAATATATTTTCAAGTAACTATTCTTAACTACTTCTTAATACAAATAATTAACAGTAATACGGCAGTCAGAATAGCTTTAAAGCTGCAGTTGTGAATGTTGTTATTTAGTCAAAAATTACATGAAGAGTCTGGTGAGTCCAATTTAAATAATCGATAATCATTCCCATGATCAATTATCGATTAGATATGATGAGAATTCTCTCTTCTGTCCTGTTTTCCTCAGTTTATGAAGTGACAAGTTGATCAGAGATGATTTCATATTCTTCAATCTTTCGTTCATAGAAAAAAGTCCATATGCCATCCCAAAGCTTCGGCTCGACATAGAAATTGATCTCCATAAATTATATTAACTTTTTTTCTCGATTTGTCTTAGAGATTGATGAAAGGTTTGCTTGCTTAGCCAACTAGATATGGTGCTCCATCTTACTGGGCGTCCTGGGTAGGAATTTAAACTGTATCTAAAAGTGAAGTTGTAATTTGGAGCATTGGGGGCGTGGAGTACACCTTCATTGACTTTAATCCAAGGTCTACTCTGACTCTAAATGGTAATATCTGTTAGGGTCCCAACTACGGGTTAAATAGGAAAAAAATGAGTTTACAAAAAATGTGTTTAAGAATAAGTAAGTAAGTTAAGGCGTCGGGGCGGCCCCAAGTCGGTATCAGCCAGTCAGCGAGGGAGTTTATCCCCTTTTCGCTAGTTCTAGACCAAGGAGATTGATTTGGCATCAGCTCCTTACTTTACCGCACAGATCCCTATGCTACTCATACGCTGAGCTGGCGAGGGCGGGTATCGAACTAGGAACCTTGTGGTTTCTAGCCGAACGCTCTACCGACTGAGCTAACCCGGCCCCTAAAATACTGAATTTGAAAAAATTGAATACCCAACAAAAATAAAACAAAACGTCTGGTTCAACTGTCAAAAAGAGAGTTGGCAAAGACTGAATTATTATATTCAATGGTTTTCATATTGACATTTTAGGTTTTATAAGCAGCTGTTACCCAGTTTTTCAATTACAGTACAAGTATTATATATATTATATATATATATATATATATATAATATATATATATATATATATATAAAGAAAAAATGGAAATAAATCCAAATGTATGTAAGTATATAAAATAATCTATCATATATTGAACACACACACGCACACACACACACACACACGCGCGTTTTTTAATATATATATATATATATATATATATATATATATATATATATTGCAGGCAAAGAAGCTAGGCACTCAAAACTGAAGATGTGCTATATTCTTTTTGTCGCAAATAAACTTTTGTCCTTTTTCCCCGTCGACTAGCTCAACTGAAGATTTTCTGTCCATGAGTCCTCGCACATTCGTTCGATTTCCATTAAGCAGTTACGATCTGACGGTCATGTCCGAGCCACAGTCTTTGGCTGACCGGAATGGTTTCGTTTCCATGGCAGCCTGGCAGCCTGTGAGTGTACACGGCAAGTCAATAGATTCTGGCGCGCGTCCAGGCGTCCGTCTCGTCTTTAGACCGTTCTCCAATAAAGCCAAGTACCACTTTTACTATTTGCCTTGTTTATTGTGGGTTACTCATAGAGTCTATGTTTGGCACGTCATTGCCAGAAAAGAGTTGAGGATTAGCTTTGCGTTAACGAAGTCTTCACGGACTGAGACTGACACCATTTACTCTCTATCCCCCCTCTCTCTCTCCTGACTTACTCTCTCTTTCAATGCGAGTGCATTGCTGTGGTAGGAGATGAGTGTGGAGTAGAATATGTCCTCTGTTCATTTATGATTGTATATCTGTGCTTCTGTACATTTGTATAAGAAAAAAATTACATTATGGCCTTTATGTATTGATGCTGATATAAATGTCTACTTTTTATGTACACATATGCAGGATTTTTTAAAATTATTTATGGTCACACATGTACACACAGACACAGAAGCACATATATATATATACATATATATATATATACGTGGTATATATATATATATAAAATATATATATATATATATATATATATATATATATATTATCAATTTAACCGAGGAATTATATCAACTTTGTTAATGTAGAGTGGGGTCCTGACGAGAACAAATTTGATTGAAACCATGGTAGATCCTTTATTGTAGATCTAACAAAATTATTGGTATTATTAGTATTATATATATATA
Organism: Doryteuthis pealeii; assembly: GCA_023376005.1. Lineage (NCBI taxonomy): Eukaryota > Metazoa > Mollusca > Cephalopoda > Myopsida > Loliginidae > Doryteuthis > Doryteuthis pealeii. The sequence goes on along the minus strand of JALAJA010000305.1, from coordinate 50,645 downwards.
TATATACACATATATATATATATTTAAACTGATATACATTTAAACCGACATGCACGCCTAATTCATTTAATTATAACTAATGAATTTTCAAATTAGGTTTGAGCACATAATCTCCAAAAAAAAAATTATATATTTGTTGTTGTAAGTTTTACGCGTAGTTTAGCATAATTGTGTCATAAAAAATACTGGTGAATCTCACTGCTAAATTAGACTAATATTTAAGAAATACTGTTGAATTGTGCCTGAATTAATATTGTAAATGATACCGAATTATGGAGATATTTATATTCGTTTTACTGTGTTAATCAGCTAACAATAATGAGTATAAATATTTCCATAGTTCAGTATTATCTTTAACAATAATTGGGACACAATTGGTAAGTCAAATGTATTTCTTAAATACTAGTCTATTTTAGCAATGACATTCACTCTCCATCCATGCTTAATAAAACAGTGTCTTTATTTTTTTATCACACGCACACACAACTCTTCGTTGAAGCGTGGATTCAATCAGCCAATCAACACGCTCGAATACGTGGTTAGATTACTATTTAACGATCTTAAAAGGCGTAGAGTTTCTCGCGCTTAACACGGATGAAAGTATCAACAACAGGGGATTCTGCTTAACACTGAGGATCAACCAAA
>JALAJA010000305.1:25000-45000 GCA_023376005.1 Doryteuthis pealeii | reverse complement strand
GAGAGAGAGAGAGAGAGAGAGAGAGACACACACGGGAACACTTAGGCTTCTTTCCTTCTTTACATATTTCCATTATGTTCGATTGAACCAGATTAGCATTATTGCTTCCGCAGGACCATCCCTCTCTCTGTCATCCCCTACTCTTTCTTTCTTTATTATATTATTTCTATGTAGCATGTCCTTTTTATTCCGTTTCTTTCTTTATAATAAACACGGAATTGTCCATTATTCATCTGAGGTAACGAGACTCATAGAAAATTAGTATTCAGCGGATAAGCAATACCAAGTAATCAGTATTTACATGTTTTGCATTTTATCTTTGACCATTTGGGCTGTCTCATTTTAACCAAATAGTATTACAAGATGATAACAGTCGTACTTTTAAGGAACACGAATATTGATATATAGATTAAAGATTAATGGACTTTTATTAAGTCATACATCTAGAGATTCGTGAATTGTCTAGCTGTGTTGCAAGCTGAGAATGCTGAAGTGAGTTTGTATGCTGTTAGTTTGAACAACAGCAACTAAGAACCACTCAACCTACTCAGCTTGCAACACAGTCACTCCACGAATCCCTACATGGCCCTGCAAATAGGATCATCTCAATCTGTCGAGAGATATATCAGAACTATGGTGCTCCGGAAGAAATCAGCAGAAATACCGGCGATTTGGTAAGACAAGGCAACAAGTAAGATGTAACTCAATACGGATCTTACCTCGTTGCAAGTCTTACTAATTCGACGGTAATTGGAATTCTTCTGCAGTGTGATGTTTGTTCTACAATACAGTGGAAATATGTAATAACCAAATATTGAGGAATGGCAGCAAGGGAAACGAGCTTGCAAATCCCATAATTTTTTTTGCCAGGAATTGTAGAATGTTTAAAATGTAAGAATCAGTTTGTATTTAAATGGCTTAACTTCTTGGCAATCCCGAAGCCACAATTTTCAGACAACCTCACTTGAAAGATTGCATCCTAAGAGATTTTCTAAGTGAGTGATTTAAAAGCATGAACATGTCCTCGAGATCTTCAGCATTTTACAATGGTGGCGGGCCTGAGTGGTGTATGAAGATAACACTTGTATAATGAACATCATACTCACCTTCACAGGAAGGATGTGACTAGTGTCCAGTCACCAGACAAAAAATACACTGTAACCGAATACACTCTGTAGCAACTGAGAGCACATGCAAGTGTTCAGTATATATACACTATAACTACCAGCCAATCAAAAACCTGGAAATAGACTTGACTAAGCCACAAAGTAGAATAGCCCAAGCTGCTATTTAAACCACGTACAAAGTTTGGATTCCCAGAAGCAGATTCATCTTGCAACACAGTTGAATACTGATCGCTCTACACATATCTCTACAACCCTATGGTGACTTGGTTTCGTTTAGCTTTATTGTATTTGTGAGTCATTTAATTTTAATATATTCATATCATTTAATAATGGAGATTCGGTGTTTATCTGTAACCAAAAGTACAAAACTGCTTATGTCACCATACCATCAGGATTGCGTAAGTTTATCAATGGGTACTTAATTTATAGTCAAAATCATTAATAAATAAACAAAATAAAGAACAATCCTGTATTATATATATTCAGAAATTAAGTATGCAGCATCGAACGGTCCACATTGTTTGTTAAAACAAGTTTTGATAAATACATGTCCGGTATTATTGATTTATATATAGTTTATTATTTTGATATATATATATATATATATATATATATATATATATATATATATATATTTACCAACCCCTTCGCACGAGCAGGATGCGACACGAGGTCAATTTCTTAAACGGAGTTTAACAGGTTTGAATTCAGAGTTTTCCTTCTCCAAGACAGGTTGCCTAACCAAGGTTAAAGTGCACAGTCTGTCCTACTATTTATCAATAGCTGGAGGGAGAGTAGGATTCAAACCTTTCTCAAGGGTATTAGCGCTATGTGAAATGCAAACAGGTTTGTCTAGGATTTGAACTCGGGTCGACAATTCCATTTCCTACGACTCTAACCATTATGCCGAGCGCCTCCATTATTTTGATTCATAGTTATCTAACGTATAGAGTTTTAGGAGAAAATTATTTCCAAACAAGAAATAGTCATATATACTTCAATATTAAATTTGAAGATCTGATAAAGTTGGTTTATTTGCATCATGTGCATATAATAGGCACTTGGTCTAATGGTTATCGGCATTGAAAATGGAATCGGGGACCAGAGTTGAAATCCTGGATAACGCTTTTTGCACTTCCTATAGCGCCAATACTCTTCGGGACGGTATGCATCCAACTATCCACCCTCCAATTATAGGTAAATAGTAAGACATACTCGACTCTAACTTTGTTTATTCAACACTGAATTTCAAATGAAACTGACATTGTCTCATATAGTATTCCTGCGGTGGTACTGATAGATAGATATGATATAATACTAGCTTAATTGCCTCCTAATAAAGCGGCTTTTAAGCTAGTTAACTTATAGTTATATTCATAATTGTAGTGATGTTTTGTTAGTTAAAATATCTATGTTAGTCAAATTCTACTATAAAAGAGAGGTTATTTTTCGTTTATTTACTAATAGACTTCCTGTGATAATAGAAGTTGAAATAATCAATTTATATATGGTCATGGAGGGGCCTGGTGTAATGGTTACTGTGGTAGGAAATGGACTCGTGGACCCAAGTTCAATTCCTGGACGAAGCTTTTAGTATTTCACATGGTGCTAATACCCTTGGGAAAGGTATTAATCCAATTCTCCCTCCAGCTATGGGTAAATAGCAGGGCTGACTGCGCTCTTTATCCAAGGCTAGGTAACCAGGAAGAGAAGGAAAACTCTGAATTCAAACCTGTTGAACTCCGCTTAAGAAATTGACCTTATGTCGCATCCTGCTCGTGCGGAGGGGTTGGTATATATATATATATATATATATATATATATATATATGGTTATAGGGTCTACACCCCAAATCCTGGTCATATAAACCTCGAATTTTCAATATGGGGGGTTTAACCCCCATTATTATGTATTAATATTATTAACATTTTCTGATATTTTATTTATAGACATAATTTCTGTACGTTTAATTATGGTTTGAGTTTCATTTAGTACGAAAGGGGTATGTGATCAAAATAAAACATACTTATACAAGCTCTCTGACTAATGCAGTTTCAGAATATATATGTTCATGAGGGTCTATAAACAAAACACTAGGAGTTCATTCGTTAACAGACAGGAACTACAACTTCATATATGTGATATATGTGCGTGTATATGTGCGTGGAGTACACACGTTTGTATATCCGTAGGTGTGTTGGTGGCTATTGAATAGATTTTTGTAGACTGATCAGTATTCAACTGTGTTGCAAGAATCCAGACACGGTAGGTGATTTAAATAGCAGCTTGGACTATTCTACTTCGTGGAATGGTAAAGTCTACTTCTAGGATTTTGATTGGCTGGTGGTTATAGTATTTATATTTTCATCCAAATATACTAAACATTTATATCCTTTCGGTTGCTACAGAGTGTATTCGGTTACTGTTTTGTTTGTCTGATGACTGGATGCTAGTCACAGCCTTCCTGTGAAGGTGGGTATGATGTTCATTCCACAGTTATGGGGTCTATATCCAAAAACCTAGTAGAAGTTCTTTAAGAAACAGACAGGAACTACAAATTCATATATATGATATATGTGCGTGGGGACCACACATGTGTATATCCATAGCTGTGTGGGTGGATATAAACACCTTCTGTACGTTTGGGTGTATAGCTATATGTACACTACTATATCTGGTATCGAAATGCTATATAACTACATCGTGCTTGAGTTGTGTATTGAATTCAAGGAAGATAACATCATAATCCTTTTTAAGGGCTGAAGTCAATTTATTTCTCAGGTATATTTGTTCGACCAAAATCCCAATATTATCTTCTCGAAAACATCTTCATCCTCTTATTCAAAGGAATGTTTTCTTTTCCTTTTTTGATCAGAAATAACATCGGAATTCTTCACCTTGGATCGATCCCAACGCAACAAAGGCAGCTATGATTTATGTCATATAGTAGCTAAATAATGAGAACTAGCAGGGCCTATGCAACAGGCAGTTTAGTGCTATAATCTATATAATATGATACCCAAATAATACCGAAATAATGAGAACTAGCATGACCTGTGAATATACCACAGTACGAACCAAGCGAAACAGACACCTTAGTGCTATAATCTGTCACATAGTACATCGATAATGAGAACTAGCAGGACCTATGGATATACCACAGTACGATCCCAGCGAAACAGATACTTTAGTTCTATAATCTATATCATATAGTACCTAAATAATGAGAACTAGCAGGACCTGTGGACATACCACAGTACAATCCCAGTGCAACAGACACTTTAGTGCTATGATCTATATAATTTAGTACCTAAATAATGAAAACTAAGAAGACCTGCGGATATAGCACAGTATGATTATTTAATTATTACAACGTCTGATATGTTCAAAGAGCAATTGCAATTAGTACAATATGTAACAAATATAATAATATTGATTTAACTCTTTTTTTATTTACTTCTTATCTTTTCACACTCCATCTCTATCTTTCCCCTACTCGCTTTCTTTCTTTCTAATTGTATTTTTCTGTGTAGCGTGTCCTTTTTTCTTCCCTTTCATTCTTTATAATAAACACAGTGTGGTCCATTATTTAGCCGAGGTAACGACACTTATAAGAAATAAGAATTAATCGGATAAGCAATACCAGATAATCAGAGTTTACATTTTTGCATTTTATCTTGGACGATTTGGACGGTCTTGTTTTTAACCAGAGAGCGTTGCAAAAGGATGATGGTCGTACATTGAAGTATCACGAGTAATAATATATAGATTGATTTATCAGTTTCCCTACTAATAATGTCTGAGGAACCCCCAGAAGAAAGAACTCAACGGGAACTCATATATATATATATATATAATATATATATATATATATATATATGCGTATGTGCCTGAGGTTGAGATAGAGGGTATATATATATATATATATATATATATTATATATATATGTGTGTGTGTGTGTGTGTGTGTGTGCGTGTGCGTGTGTTTGTGTGTCAGTGTGGGTCTTAGGCCAAGTGTGCGAGGTCACGTGTATGATGAACGCTTGAACGATTTTCAGGCTACCATAAAATTTGTTTAAAACGACACAATATTCTACAATAAAACCCGTTCGTGCGGAAAGAGTAGAAAACGCGACCAAAACAGTCAAATACAATTTGTTTCTTGACTTGTATTTATATTACATGCTGAGTCGAAATATTCAAATAATAAATCTTATTATAATGGAGATTGTGTGTTTCTATGTCTGTAACCGAAACTATATCACTACTCAAGTCAAAATTCCCTTTGTTATTTGCAGCACATGATTTTATTTTTTATTTAAACCTCAATTATTGATAAATTTGTTTTACATTATTAATAATGTCGTCCTTATCTACAAACTAATAACATTCAATTGTATTCATATATACAACAAAATAGCGGTTTACAGTGTGAATATAAAAGCTAGTTTTCATATTGATCATAAAAAAAATGATTTAATGAATAAGTGCCTGGTATTATATTAATATGAGAAAAATCTAGGGAATAAATCTTAACAGAAATACATTAACATGAAGAAATAACTGTCATTTTATTATTTACTTCCTATTTTAACTAAATAATTAAATTAAGAAAATTTAGAAATGTGATAAAAGGAGTGATAAAAGGTAAGTTTCAATTGTTCTATTTTTCGATTATACCCTCCTCTGTTTCAAAACTTTATCTGCATTCATATTTCATTAGCCTTTTTAATTTGATATACTATTCTATTACATTAAAACTTAAACACTTGTACCTGGAGGGTGCATATATTTGCTAGTAATATTAATACTCGTGTTCTTACGACCGTTAAAATCTTGCAACACCTTCTGGTTAAAAATGAGACCGTCCAAATCATCGGACACGAAATGCAAAAATGTAAATTCTGATTATCTGTTGTTGCTTATCCGCCGAATTCTTATTTCTTATGAGTGTCGTGTACCCAAGCTAAATAATGTACCTAAGGGAAGAAAAGGGCATGCTACACAGAAAAATATAATAAGAAAGAAAGAAATGAGGAAAGATAGATATATGGGATGAGAGTTCGGAAGTTATGACGCTAATCTGTTTCAATCGAACAGAATGAAAAGATGAAAAGAAGGAAAGAAAGAAAGAAAATAATAGTGAGAGTGTTAAATCAAGATGATAATACTCTTTACATATTGAACTATTTAGCAATAGCTTTTAAGTAATCATTTCAATCTTTGTAATTATTGTATTATCATACTGTGGTTTATCCACAGGTTCTGCTAATAAATAATCAATGTCCAAATGGAAAAGAATTAGATAGTCCATTACGTAAAAATAATTGATTTGTAAAAAAAAATGAAGTTAAGAAAAACTTCTCAAAGCAACTTCTCCTTAAAATTGTATTAAAATGTCTTTTTTCTTGGTATTAAAATGCTGTGCTTGTTCGACAGTGTAAAATATAAATTGGTGATTACTGTAGAATAATCAAACTAAGTTCCAATTACCGTCGAATTGGTAAGACAATGCAACACGTACTCATAACTGAATATGAACCTATCTTGCTGCAATACTACTCCAGAATGCCAGGGTATTTATGAAGCCCGACAACCTCATAGAAACCAAGCAGCCAATCAGGACTCAAGGAATGGAATCACCCAAATACATGAATGGACTATTCGTGATTTCTATAAATACCAAATGTCTTGGGCACTGCTTCAGTTATGCTTAGTCAGTATACTGTTGGTTTGAACAACAACAACTGTCAAATTAAATTAAATTAGTACAAAATAAAAAACCACCCTCCGGGCGATGTAAAAATAGAATTTTGAAACATATTGCCTGAGGGGTGGGAGTAAAAAATTCAATGTCAGCGAGTTTGTACCCTAAGTAAGTAAAATCATTCAAATTCATTAAAGGATTAAAAGATAAATCAATTTGAAATTTGAACTTTAAATATGTATTAAAATAAAACAAACTATATATAGATATATAATACCAGTCATGTATTTATTAAAACTTGTTTTAAAAAACAATGAGGACTGTCTAATGTTGCATGTTCAAATTTTGAGTGTATTTATTCCATGTTATGACGATTTTGGTAATGTGACGTAAACAGTGACGTAATTTTTGTTACAGACAAAAATCGGAAGCGAATATCCATTATTAGTAGATGTAGAGCGGTCTTCTCTGTTCTCTATATTTCTTAAAAAATGAGATTAAGAACTAGCTCAGTTTTTAAAACTAATTTATAAGCAGACAAAAGTAAATAATCAATGGGAGTGTGTGGGGGAGAGTTTGCTTTCCCTGTGGCTAATGTGATGGTCTGTGGCTTTATAATAAACAAGTTCAAACACCAGTCATGCTATTACATTAACATTTGGACTAATACCCTTGGGAAAGGTATGAATGTGCCTAACTCACCCCCAGCTATGGGTTAAATAGTACCACTTATTTTTGATTTTTTTAAAAAATTTGTTTGAATATAATGCTCCCTTATTCAACTTTCAGAAATGCCAACTTAACGCTGGTATATAATTCATACCCCACCCACATATATATGATATGTTTGTATTGTTGAGATTTTTGTATATAAGGGGTGTGCTAGATCGTCGCCCATACATATACTAGGCGAGATCATGTGATCTATTTCTTGGCCAATCACTGGCAGTACTCTGAGGCTGATACAATACTTAACCGACCCTACTGGTCATAATTACTATAGCGTTCTTTGATGACGGACATAGGATTAAATCACTGGACCTTTACCAATACGGAGGATAGGACTTATACGCTTACCAAAGGATTCCATAACATAGGACTTTCTTTAAGCCCTTTTCAACTGGCCAAGGATGGCATTTAAAAACGGTACATGTATGCATTGTAGTATAGATGCTATTGTCTCTCTCTCTCTCTTCTCTCTCTCTCTCTCTCTCTCTCTCTCTCTCTTTTCTCTTTCACCCTATCTATTTCTCTTTCTGTCTGTCTGTCTGTCTGTCTGTCTCAATCCATCTATATATACCTTTGTGTTTTCCCCTCAGTCTGTCTGTCTGTCTGTCTGTCTCTCTGAAAGTATACAACCCTACAGACACATACTTACACATACATATATTATAATGCTCCCTTATTCGACTTTCAGAAATGCCAACTTAACGCTGGATGATCCAGCCTCATTTTGATGATATGCTAAAGGATTCAAAATATGCGCACACAAAATTGACGTTAGTTTGCAAGAATAAACTATGAAATACCAGAAGAGAAGTTTTATTGTTCAATATTTACATAATGTAATGTTTCATTCTTGGACGCAATAAAACTGAATACTTTATAATACAAGTCTGCTTGTAATAAAATCCTGAGGGAATAATATCTACTAATGCGCAAAATTTAAAAACAAATAGATTTTTGGTACAGCTAATATGGCATAAGAATTTAAGAAGAGGAACCATGCTTCATTAAAACATGATCAACTACCAAGCAGAGGGAGGAAAGTTGTATTTTAAGGGCCCTTTCGACCGGTGATTGTTAAAAGGTAACCGTCGGTAAATCGATTAAAAGTCAGTATGTATATAATTTGAGTAAAAGGGGTTAGATAAGGTGGCAATTGGAGCTTTAAGAAGGGGAGAAAATAGGATCCCTTCGGGTCACTCCAGTTTGAATGTAAATAGTGCCGGGGATTGTTTTAATCTTCTCTGGTTACACAAGGAATGTCAGAACAAAGAAATAGTGACTGCCTCCAAAATGCAAAGATGGTGTTTTGACCAGTGCGGAGGAATGAGAAATGTTGATCAGAGTAATTGATCTTTATAATAGCATTCATACTACACAAATGTTTTTCATATAGAGGATGTATACTAAATAGGATACTTGATGTTTGTTTGTTTATTGATTTTAACGGCATATCAACCCGTCTGGGGTTATGTCATTTCTAACGGTTAGGAAGTTATACATATTGAAGTCAGTCTACTGTTGGTTTTAATAACAGCAGCTAACTAAGTACCCCTCAAGCAGTGTCCAAGACAGCTGGTATAAATAGGAATCAAGAATTATCCATCCATGAAAGCGATTATGTTAATAAATGTCAATCAAACATAATGAAAAGATGAAAAGAACAAAAACAGAGAGAGAGAGAGAAGAAGAGAGAGAGAGAGAGAGAGAGAGAGAGAGAGAGAATTCAAGATTATTGAAATTTTTACAAATTGAACTATTTGGTTATAGCTCTTAAATAAACATATCACATTTTGGAAGACTTGGCTAAATTCAAATTAAAAACACCAGTTAACCAGGACTTGCCGCCGTAACTCGACTCGACCTGCCATCTAACTCGTGGTGGAAAGGAGCTGGCCGGAAGATGCCACCCGCGCGAGAGGGAATTCCAGGCTACGTATTCTATGAACAAAAAGACGATTGAATTCTTGATCCACTCTCTCTTTTTTTTGCCTGGGGTAATAGGAGACAAATCTCCCCTACTAGATCGAAGAATCAGTAGGATCAACCTATCATACTCACCTTCATAGGAAAGCAGTAAGTAGCATCCAGTTAGCAGAAATAAAAGGCACTGGCTATAATCCAATACAGGCTCTGTGCTAACTACTATAAAATAGCCATGTTTTGGGTATTTATGGATCAAAGTGAAAACCTGCAGCCAACCAGTCTAGGAAATTAGTGGAACAATACAGGCCTGTATATAAACCATCTGCTCAGTAGAGATTCAGCTGGCAAAACAGCTGAATTCTGATCACCTTATACGAATTTCTACTAGGATGGGCGTGGGGTAATGGTTAAAATCATGGGAAATGGACTCGTCGCCCCGAATTTAAATCCAGGACGTGGTAATTGCATTTCCCTTAGCGCTAATACCGTTGGGAAATGTATGAATCCTGCTCTCCTTCCAGCTATGGGTAAATAGTAGGGCAGACTGGGCTCTTTAATATTCATTAGGAAACCGGTCTAGAAGGAAAACTCTGGATTTAAACCTGTTAAACTCCGCTTAAGAAATTGACCTTGTGCCACATCCTGCTCGTGCGGAGGGGTTGGTAAATATATATATACGAGTTTCTACAGTGGCGAAGAAGGGCCGACCGGAAGATGTCCCCCACACGAGAAGGAATTGAGGAATGGGTATTCTATGAACACAAAAAGACGATGGAATTCTTGATTCAATTTCTCTTTTGGTGGCTGGGGTACGCGGAGATAATCTGTCTAATAGAAAGAAGAACCTAACCCGAACGTTGTGTTCGTTATTAACTTACACATATTTTCATGACCTCGGGTACTGAATATTGCTGTTGTTGTGACGGCATTCACCTTGGGTTGGTTGAGTAGGCTCCATCCAACGAATTCATCGTATACCGAATTAAGGAGATTGCTAGAGAATTCATGAAAAGAGTAACAGGGGAATAGGAAATTCCCAAGCGGTCCCCAAATACAGCATACAAATCCCGCTCATGAGAAGGAGATAACCTTATTTGCGGCAGATTTTTCTACAAACGAAGTGACAAAAATTACTACTGGCTTGTGTGAACACATGTTCTATTTTTCTGAATTTTTTAGATGAGACTTGATAATTTGTGTTATTCGTATTTTTCGAACTATAGTACTCATATTTATTGTTATCTGTACGATGTTTCGGCCGATGTGCCCTCCGGCCTTCTCCTGGTATGTCTTGTCGGACTCGGTAACCTTCTTGTCGAACTCGGGAAACTTCTTGTTCTAATCGGAAGTCTTCGGGGAACTCTAAACCCAACCCTTTATTCAATTCACGGGGGTATAATTTTCTCATTCCGCTAATCATAGATGTGTACAAGTGTTAAGCTTCTCCAATTAGACACATAGCGTAGTGGATATAGGCGTTGAGTTAATACAGTTCTAAGTGACAGTTACATCTGGGCTGCAGGTTCAATCCTCATCAAGGAACATAGAATAATGATTAACACAGCTTATCACTTGTACCCAGCTATGGTTAGTGGAATCGGAACATTGTACCCCCGTGGATTGAATAAAGGGTTGGCTTCGGAGTTCTGTGAAGGATCCCAATTAAGACATAAAGGTTACCGAGTTCGAAAAAAGGTTACCGAGTTCGAAAAGGTTACCGAGTTTAGAAAGAAATACCTCAGGAAAGCCAGAGGACACATCCGCCGAAACGTTGTACAGACAATACTAAAGATGAGGACAATAGTCCGAATAATCCAAATAATCCTTATGTTCTCTTGATCACGTCTTTGTCTTTGGCAACTTTCTTCATGACTCTGCAACACAACAAAGTTTAGGTTCATAGTTTTTGTGTTTTTTTTTCATTTTGGCCCATAATCGTCTAAACGAAATCTAGACAGCAGTTTGAAAGGCGATACATCATCAGTTTATAATAAAAAAATATTCTCAGCGGTTATCAATTTATTTTTTGAATTCTAGAATTAAATGTGTCAAAGATTCAGACTCAACACACACGCACGCACACACACACACACACACACACACACACACACATATATATATATATATATATAGATGTATATATACACACACACGCACACACACACACACACACACACACATATATATATATATATATATGTATATACCTCACACACGCACATATATACATATATATAGCACCCATGTATATATACACATATTTATATATAAGCACACTACACATATATAAATACGGTTCCTATATATACACATATATACGCCATACACACACGCATGTTTAATACAAATATATCAATATATATACACCTAACACACACGTTTATATATATATATACATACGCATATGCACTAACACACACATACACTCTCACACTTATATATTATATATATATATATATATATATATATATTATTCATTGGGAAATATATATATATATATATATATATATATATATTATATATATATATATATAATGTATCGTGAATCAGTAATTGTTTTTTTATCTTGATCAGTGTATTTATTTTTTATCTCATAAAAATTAAAAATATATTTTGTAAAAATATTACTTCAAAGTAAGGATGTTTATTTTTATTTCAACCGAATTGTTTTTATTATTTGTAATACAAGTCTCTTGGGTTTGTCATCTGAAACTTTGGTAGACAGGCGTTCAGAAATCGATGCCAGACACGAAAATTGTTTCCTTTGCAAAAATTAAAAGCTTAACAACATGTGATGATAATAATGATAATTACATTCTATATAGTATTACTTTTCTATCTTGTTATTTAACTTTTGGCTCAAAATTTGGCTTCTCTGGCGCTTAATGTGGAAAGTGATAGGTTAAACTAAGTAAAAAGAAAAACAAAAGTGGAACCTCCGTTCTCGAACATAGTTCGTTTCAAAATTACGTTCGAGAACCGATCTGTTTGAAAAATCAAACAATATTTCCCATCAGAAATAGTGTAAAGTGTATTTATGCGTCATTGACCATCAGTCTAATAACACCAAAGTAAACAGCAACGTTATTGTATTATTTTTTTCTGGAATAATTTTTATTTATTTCATATATTGAAAGTATTAAAAACAATTAGATTAAGCGTTAATGACGTTCTCTCACTATAACTGGATTTCAACGTACTACTACTCATTCGGTAGAGCGTTCGGCTAGAAACCACAAGGTTCCTAGTTCGATACCGGTCCTCGCCAAATCAGCGCATGAGTAGACGCTAAAATAATCTCCTTGGTCTAGCGCAAGTGAAAAGGGGATATACTCTCTCGCTGATTGGCTGATACCGACATTAGGCTGCCCCGACGACTTTACTTACTACTCATCTGCACACTCTCTCTGTGAAACGTCTCTTTCTCCTCCATTTGTAAATATGTCCCAAATGGCATTATTAATGTTGTTTTTTTTTAAATTAGAATTCAATTAGATAGCCCTGTTCCTGAATATTAGCTTAACGTGTGTCATGTTTCATCATGATAAAATCCCTGGTGAAGGCGACTGTTTGGGGTGAATGTGTAAGTACACTGTTGAATTGAACAACAACTAACTTAGCATCAGGGAATTTGTACATGATGCACTTGGTATTTATATCACTCACGAACATTCCATACGTGCATCTACGTAATGCCATTCCTTGATTCCTGATTCGTTGCTTGTTTCAGTGGGGTTATGGTGCTAAGATAAATAATTCACCATTCTGCACTATGCTATCGGCAATGTAGGAACCGTATTAAGTTACGGCTTGCTTACTGGTTTATGGGCCAATTCGACGGTAATTGGAATCTTGCTGCGATGGAGAGTATTGCTTGAACAACTGGTTATACACGCAGCAAGAATTTGAAATTAATGTTGAAGCTGTGCGATTCTCCAACTGAAAATTCAATAACGAACAACAATTTCGTAAGTAGATATGGATATTTTCTTCTTCTTTCTTTATTAGTGTATTATTAATAACAACTGTAATTATATGTACCATTCTTTGTATATTCTGCTGTACCCCATTCTAGCTCGGTTTCTTTTAACGCAAATACTTAACACGACATTTTTCTTCAATCTCTCCAACTACTCAATTCTCAAAGATCATACAAACAAAATGTCCGCGTCTACCATTCTCTTCTACACTATTACCTCCTATTCTGATACTTTCTGTCTTAGAGCCATTTTTCTTCCATCAGATTGTCGCTAAACAAATTAAGTTATCCATCGGCTAGCTTAATTTGATTCGAAAACTCTCATAGATATCATAATTGTTTCTTTGTTACATGTACGTATAATGACGCTCATGAAGGCTACGTAAAGTAGGTCTCATAAATAAAAGCAGAAACATTCAATTTACTTTCGAATTGCTTTGCTTTTACTTTTCAAATAGGAACATTACCGAGGCTAAACGGACTTTAATTGCAATAAATACGAAATAAGACATGCATTTAGCTAAATGTTCTCATTGTCAACGAGAAATATACTGCAAATTCAACAAAATATCCACTAATTAGGAACCTTCAAACAAAAATGTTTTAATGGCCTCATTTTCTGTTTTATTAATGCTTATTCCGTGTATATTCTTTTAAATTTCTTATTAACGTACACGTACATCTTTACATTGTTTTTCGGATAATTGAGTCCATTGGCTTCAACGGTTGGACCGTTAAGATACCATATTCACTGTGATACCATGGGGTCATTCCCTTGGCAACACCTGCACCCTTGATTTAAAGAGACAGGGCTGGAATTCTTGTGTTCAACTGGTATGGTGGAATGCCAGTAAATACTATCGTAAACTCTTAATTGAATTATCTCTCTCTCTCTCTGTGTCTCTCTGTCTCTCTCTCTCTGTCCCTCTGTCTCTCTGTCTCTATCTCTCTCTCTCTCTATCTCTCTCTCTGTCTCTATCTCTCTATCTATCTCTGTCTCTCTGTCTCTCTCTCTCTCTATCTATCTCTGTCTCTCTGTCTCTCTCTCTGTCTGTCTCTCTATCTATCTATCTATCTATCCACTTGTTCATATCGGTCATCGCTCCTGGCAAACCGCGCTCATGTCACCCAGTATCGAATATTAAGTATATTAAGAATATTAAGTGAGAGACTAAGAACATTGTTGCATCGAACAAGAACATTTAAGCATAGGTGAATTTGTACATGAAGTTGGTCTTTATAGTATTCAGGAATATTCCATATCTGCGTGATCCTTGAGTCCTGATTGGTTGCTGGTCTTAGTGTGATTATGGTGCCGAGAAAAATAATCCATCATTCTGCACTAAGCTTTCGGCAATGCAGGAACCGTATTAAGTTACGGCTTGCTTGCTGCTTTGTCTGCCAATTCGACGGTAATTGGACTCCCCTAATGTTCCATCTATGGGTTAAATAGATTTTTTTAAAATATTGAATACCCAACAAAAAAAGTATTCGGTATAAAATAACCCAAGGCTTGACATGCCATAAAATACAACCAACCAACCAATTTAGACTTGTATCCTGAGTATGGCGTCAAACTCATCTAATGGAATTACAATTCTGGAGCTCTGGAGAGTGTGGAGTACCCTTCATTCTATTACTTCCAGGTCCATTTTGACTCGGTGTGGTAGTACATATTAGGGTCTCATCTATGGGTTAAATAAGAAAAGAAAGTTAAAAAATTGAATACCCTTCAAGAATGAATAATACAAAAACGTGTTCGGTATAAAAATCCCAGCACCGGCTGACATGCCGTAAAAGCCAACCAACCAAACCAATTTACATTTAAGTGGGCGTGATTTATAAATAAATCTGGGATTGGTCAGTTTTAATAATTCACTTCGTTCTGCTATTCTTTATTTCAAATGAAAATAAAAAAGGCAATTTTCCTATTCTGAATTCAAGAGAATGTTATTCAAAGAAATATAAAACGAGTTAATTTGAATTATCATTCTACAAATAGCGCGAGACTGTTGACAGTTTAGCGGGATTTCACAGAAATAAATTGGAAAAAATAAGCTCTAAGGATGTTGCTGTGGTAACTTTGTGGCTTCAATAAGGCTTTATCTGTCATTTATGATATGAACAAGTATATTGCTGGCAATTAGACTTTATTTTAGAAAGGGAGAAAAGTTTCCATGACAATGGCTATGCAGTTACGGTTAACAGTTACGTTAAATATTTAGCAAAGTGGTTGTTTGAAAGAACCATTTTTTTTTATAAAAGGTCAAACGAGTTCAAACTGTTTCAGGATTATTAGAATAATTCAAACTAGAATAAAAGAGCTCAAAAGATTTATAACAACTGAAAAATAAAAGGTTTACGGTTAATTCACGATGATAGCACCGGTTCCCGCTAGATCACAGAAGTTAAGCAGTGATAAGACTATTCAATACTTAGATGGGAGACCATTTAAGCAATGGCCGGTACTGTTAACAATTGAATATAGAAACGACAGGATTTGGCATTAATTGACCCGAAAAGTATTGATAGGTCACAAAATTTCCATAAACTAAAAAAATATAAAAATGAAATTTAGCGATTATTTAAACCTGGTCTTATATTACTTGATTGGAAATTTCGAAAAACCCATCATTAGAATACATTTGCTGTATCTCCTGTAGAGTGGTTAAACCACAACTCTATAACTATAGTGTTCTGTGTATTATGCTAAACTAAAACTAACGGAGAGGCTTCAGCTCTATAACCATTGCACCCCGAGGAGATGACCAGATGTGTGAACATGTAGGCACTTACGAGGGTCCTTCAATAAATAAGGGGAATTTTGTCAGTAGGAAGCATTATTTATAGTTTCACCTTCTCCAAATAAATCAATAATGAAGCAACTTATCAATAATCCAAAGTAGAATCATCCCCAATATACCAGCCGATTGGATATATATATATATATATATATATATATATATATATATATATATATATATATATATATATATAATTAAACAAAAGGCACATCTGTTTAACAATTTTATTTTTGATCTTTTCTAATTTTCTGGCCAACTTTTTAATGTTTGGGGGGAATTGGTGGATAAGTCCACCAAAGTTCAGTTCCCGAGTACTTTCGGCACCTCGAAGTGCCATCATCAGGGGTGATGTATTCCATTTTTTTTAATAAATTATATTAATGTGGAGGCTGGAAGGAGAATAATTGGTGAGAAAGGTGTTATAGGCATTTTAGAATGTGTGTACTGTATTGGAAATTAATTTTGTTTTAGGATGGTTTGTGTATATATATATATATATATATATATATATATATATATATATATATATATATATATATATATATATATATATATTATCAGAGTAAAAATCAAGGGTCTACTATGGTTTCAATCAAATTGAAATGATTTCTTCAGGACCCTACTCTACGCTTACATTAGCCGATGTTATTCCTTAGGTAAATTAAATATATTTAAAAAAAATATATTTAAATTAACTAAGGAATTACATCGACAGTTAAAGGTAGAGCAGGGTCCTAATGAAATAATTTCAATTTGATTGAAACCATGGTAGACCCTTACATTTTCCTCTATTATTATTATTATTATTATTATTATTATTATTATTACAGCTCTATGCTTTTTAATATATTGAGCACTTTTGGGTTTACTGATGCTACTGCAACGCGAAAGTGAAAGCGGCAATTGGATACTATATATATATTATATATATATATATATATATATATCAGAGTGAAACAGAAATACAGAGCGAGCGACTGAGATATTAAAATTCCATTGTGTTCGGATTTAAAAAAGAATTTGAATTATATTCTGAAGCGAATTTAAGAATGAAAAACCATACGTGACTGAACTTTTACAATTTCAAAACCGCACTGAGATCGGCATAGCATAAAGAATTTTTTTTTTTTAATATTTATGAATCCATTAGGGAGAGAGCTTAATAGATAAGAGTAACTAACTAAAAACATGTTTCTTTTTAATGTTTTCCAATTCGATTTTTCACGATATAAGTAGGACTCTTGACTAATGTACACTTATTAAGAAACATGCCAGACGATAGTTTATATATATATATATATATATATATATATATATATATATATATATATATATATACTAGCAGGACCTGCGGCCATACTACCGTATGATAATTCAATTATTACAACGTTGGATATGCTTTCTTAAGCACTATTGCAAAATGGTTCAATATGTAAAAAGTATAATAATCTTGATTCAACTCTCTCAATCGCTGTCTTTTTTCTTTCGTTTTCTTATAATGTTCTATTGAAACAGATTAGCGTTATCGCTTCTGCACTCTCAACTCCTCTCACTATCTTTACCTTTCTCCCTTTTTTATATTTTTCTGTGTTGCATGTTTTTTTCTTCCATTTCTTTCTTTATAATGAAAAAACGAATGACCAGTTATTTAGCTGAAGTTCGGCACTCATACGTAATAAGAATTTAGTGGATAAGCAACATGATTTACATTTTTGCATTTCATCTTGGGTGATTTGGACGGTCTCATTCTTAACCAGGGGTTGTTGTAAGTTGATAACAGTCGTATAATTAAAGAACGCGAGTATTAATATATATATTTTAAAAACTGTTTTCGAATTCGATGTTTTCAATGTACAAGTAGGACTATCTTTACTAAAGAAAATGGTTAGAGTAGTAGAAAATGAACTCGTCGACCCGCGTTCAAATCTTGGTCGAACCTGTTTGCCTTTCACATATTGCTAATACCCTTCGAAAATGTATGAATCCAAATATCCTTCCAGCTATGGGTAAACAGTAGGGCAGACTGAGCACTTTAACCCTGGTTAGGCAACCAGTCTAGGAGAAGAAAAACTCTGAATTCAAATCTGTTTTAATCCGCTTAATAAATTGATCTTGTGTCACATCCTGCTCGTGCGGAGGGATTAGGATATATATATATATATATATATATATATATATATATATATATATATATATAGATATAGATGGGTTACCAGATTAGTTGGTATTAGGATAATTCTAAGTTGGACCTTTCTTTCAACAGCAAAATTTTAGAGTGTTTCAGGTTGAGAAACTCGATGTTCAATATGTTATACTAGAGCAATATAATTGGTAAAGAAAAAAGCTTTAAAAATAGGCTATTTGCGGTTATATATCTATTTCTGCCACAGGTATCTATGAGATTGACTACACCACTAATTGAAAATGGTGAACAGTTTTTGGGGTATTCCTGAAAATGTATCGGGTTTTAGTTCAATATATATATATATATATATATATATATATATATATATATATATATATATATATATATATATATATATATATATACGAGCTAATAAATACTAGTTGTTTTTTTAGCAAGGTTTCCCAAGTGAAAATGCCGCCTCTATTATCTTTTACTTACCGAGAATTATTCTTACTGGTCGCTTGATATCTACATCCCATGATAAATCCGCACCACACCATAAAATGTACGCTGTTGGCCAAGTATAAATTGTTAATGATTTTCTTTCTTCTTTTCCTTTTGTTTTATACAATCATGTTTTATGAATTTATAAAAGATATGAACTTTGTAGACGACGTCATTCGACTCCCCCGTGAAATGTCGTCGCTTAATATCTCAAAATATCTTTTTCTTTTCTATTATTGATGTTAGTAAAAAAACCCCAAAAAAACATGATTGCAACTTTTTCTTGTTGTTTATATTCCTGTTCTGTATAGGAATAGGCTATATTCAATTAAATAAAAGTATTTTTCTGTTTTGATTTCGCCGGTTGGAGTCCACATGGCCTAGAGGCTAACGTGTTGGACTATTTAGAATCATCATTATACTCACCTTTCCAGGAAGGGTGTTGGTCGCATCCAGTCACCAGACAAAAAAGACTGACTCTAACTGAATACAGACTCTGTACCGATAAACAAATCATAGACATCTTTTTGGTATTTATGGAGCAGTATCTACACTGACAACCAGCAGCCAATCGGAGTCCAGGCAATGAGCTTGAACAAGATACATATTTGAATAGGCCAAACCTGGATTTAAAACCACCTACCAACACTCAGTCTCAGTGCTGATTCAACTTGCAAAACAGCTGAATACTGATTACCTTGTAGGAATTTCTACAGACTGTAACTATGGAAGTTATGTAGTTTTTTGTGTGGTAGGATTCTTTCTTCTCCCGGAATTCCCAATATCATTGTGGAAAGAAGGAAGGGGCAACAAATCCAGGAAACGAATTCAGACTTAACTTCATTCTAAGTGTTGCAACTAAAGAAATAGAGTTTTTCAGACGAAAAATAATTGCTTTCACTGCTAAATCAATCTTTCTCGCTTCTTATATTATGCCCGGAAATCTATTCTTTTGCAAGTATACCCAGATCGTTATTCCGATCAAAGGCATTTTGGTTTACTATTTATTGTAGAATCAACATATCATACCTACCCTCACAGGAAGGTTGTAAGTAGCATCCACGTACCAGACAAATAAGGGGACTATAGCAGAGTATAAC
>JALAJA010000305.1:12500-20000 GCA_023376005.1 Doryteuthis pealeii | reverse complement strand
CGCACGCAACATTATTGTGCAGATGCCATCTAGCTTATTTTCAAGGCGTCTCGTTAAGGTTCAAGCGGTGCAGCCATACAGCAGCATTGATACAATCACAGCTAGGAAGAATTGTCGTTTTAACTTGTCAGTGAGATCGGATTTCCATATGACTGATAATCTGTTTATAGTCGACCATGCCTTCCCTATTTGTGTATTAACATGGCTTTCTGTGGATGAGATATTACTACCTAGGTATGTGAACTGTTCTACTGGCTTTAGAGGCTTACCGTCGGGGTGTGTGTATGTGTGTTTGTCTGTGCTTCTTTTTCAGTCATTTGGCGCTTGTTGTCATTGGGACAAAAAGGAGAAGGATGCTGAGGCTCTCCTTTGTGCCCACCAGTCTGTGGTTTGCACAGAGTGTCTTGTGGAGTAAAGTATTATCCACTACTGACCTCCTCTGAGCCATACCCTCGATAATGTCAGGAAAAGGTTAACGCTGTCCCAATATAGGCGGGGAAGGGGCCAGTAGCGAGTACAGAGGGTAGGACCACTGGGCTAGGTAGAAAAGAGTAGTTGCGAAATTTAGTGGCCACAGATATTGAGAACTGCCATATTACTAAGTGAGGGGATCATTAGTAATAATTTTTTAATATTTTCTCTCTCTCTTCCTAACCCTCTCTCCCTAACCCTCTTCTCTCTCTCTCTCTCTCTCTCTCTCTCTCTCTCTCTCATTATTTTCACTGGGTTTTCCCGTTTTTATTGTATAAAAAATACATATATCATACCACCCTTACGACCATTTAAGTACAGGTTTAGCTGTAGGTTTGTCATAGAGAGATTGATAAGTTTTGTTGATTTTAGTGTGAATTGGTTTCATGGTGAATGTAAAATTGTTGTATGAATTGGGTCACGAATGGGAATAGTTAAATTAAAAGTTAGGATAGATAAGACCAGCGACCCCACCCATTTTAGGCCTTGTGCCACATTTGTGTATTTTTAAAATAAATAATCAGATAGTGAGAACGACTTCCGGTCACCACCACGTCAATGCTCAGATGTTTTGACCTTGGTAAGCAACATTTTATTCATCTATTTTTTTTTTTATGTGAAACGGGGACGGGCAATTTTCGAAGTCAGACTATTTCTGCGATATTTTCTCCAGACATTTCTGCTACAAATATGTCTTGGCATTTCACTCATACTTTCACTTTGACGATAATATTTTGTTTTATTTTTTCATCTTTCCTTCCGGTCGTTTTCCATCTCATTGAACAATTTCGCCTTTATCTCTTTCTCAATGTGTCAGTGTGATTAGGTTCTCTATAGTGTCTCGGATTAATTCATTTCAACGTCTAATTATACGGACGACCATTGTCTCATTCATGCACCAATATACACACTTAAAATCACACAGAATTTAGATTTCTATATACATTGCAAGCTTAATAGCGCAACACCTAAAAAAAAACATTCCTGTTTTATATCCAAATTTCGCGCGTGGTGTAATGGTTAAAGTCATGGGAAATGGACTCGTCACCCCGAGTTGAAATCCTGGACGTTGCATTTCACTTAACGCTGATGCCCTTGGGAAAGGTATGAATCCTACTCTCCCTCCAGCTATGGGTAAATAGTAGGGCAGACTGGGCTCTTTAACCTTGGTTAGGCAAGCGGTCTAGGAGAAGGAAAACTCTGAATTCAAACCTGCTGAACTCCGCTTAAGAAATTGACCTTGTGTCATATCCAGCTCGTGCGGAGGGGTTGGCAAATATATATGTATATATATATATATATATATATATATATAATATATATATATATATCCAAATTTCGCATAATTCTTATAGATAACAGAAGAGTATAAGAACATCCAAATAGCAAAGAGAGATTACAAATTCTCAAAGCCCTAAACATTAAGAGTTAAAGTGTGAACATTAATAAAATACATTTCGAATCCAGTCCTAATGTTCTGATGTCTTTATTTATAAAACCAAATTAAAAAAAAAAGAAAGATAAATGCTACTATATATATATCAGGTAATCCTTAACCATTTCCTCGTAAATTCCTACCATAAAATAAACTGAACCCTCATTTTATGTCCGTGTTTTTGCAATAAATGTTTTATTTTTCTTGCACCCGTTATTTTACAATACTAAATATACTTTCCTTATTTATTTTAATATTCACTTCAATGTGTATTCTAAAAGTTTTTATTTTTGGAGAATGATTAGTTATATAAATATACTTATATATTAATATATATATATATATATATATAATATATATATATATATTATACTGTAGTGTGGGATGGTCACTATTTCAGCTTTTGCTGGAATGGTGTACCAAAGGCAGTATTAATTGGTAGAGTGCTCATACAATTTGACATTACCAACTTCTACCCATCCATCACAGAACGCACACTAGACAGAGCACTGGAATTAGCATCACAACACATCGAAATCCCACAAGAAAACATCAAAATAATTAAGCACTGCAGAAAATCACTATTATTCCATAACGGAGAACCATGGATAAAAAAACTAGATAACCACCTGTTCGATGTCACTATGGGAAGTTTCGACGGAGCAGAGGTCTGTGAACTGATAGGCGCACTAATTCTTTCCTCCCTATCATCCGTCATCGACAAATCGGACATGGGCATCTATAGAGATGACGGACTCGTTCTTATAAGGAACCCCAACGGACCAAAAGTCGACAGCTTCCGGAAAAAAATAACAAACGCACTCAAGATGCTTGGATTTAAAATAACAACACAAACTTACCTAAATTCTGTTAACTTCCTGGATGTTACCCTAAACCTAAAAGAAGGTACATTCGAGCCCTACATGAAAGACAACAACACACCCATCTACATAAACACCTCCTCTAACCACCCACCCTCCATCATCAAACACATTCCTAAATCTATCAGCCGAAGGTTATCAGAAAATTCTTCCAACATAAACATGTTCAAAAAAAACAATATAATATACAATAATGCACTTAAAATAAATGGCCACAAACAACCCACCGAATACAACCCCACAAAACTCAAATCAAACCATAGATCCAGAAACATTATCTGGTTTAACCCACCTTTCAACAAATCAATATCTTCAAATATAGGCAAAATCTTCCTCAACCTCATACGTAAAAACTTCCCACCGAACCACCCTTAGCAAAAATCTTTAATAAGAACAACTTAAAAATAAGTTATAGCTGCACCAAAAATATTTCACAAATTATTAAAAGCCACAATAAAAAAGGTAGAAACAAACAGCAGCAATCCACCACCCACCAATCTATGCAACTGCAGAGACAAAAACACGTGCCCCTTCAATGGTCTCTGCCTACAAAGGAACGCAGTATACAGGGCAACTGTAAAGTATAACACAACCACCAAGCATTACATCGGAGCAACAGAAGGTACCCTGAAGCAAAGATCTTACACACACAAACTATCATTCACTAATATTAACTACTCAACCAGTACATCACTATCCACATATATCTGGAGCCTAAAAGACATGAATATTTCCCCAAGATAAGCTGGGAGATCCTAAAAATTGCACCCACATACAATAAGTCCACAAAAAAATGCCTCCTTTGCCTCCAAGAAAAACTTTCTATCATCACCCACATACCACATTGCACCCTGCTAAACAAAAAATCTGAAGTACTGTCCAAGTGTAGACATGAAAACAAACACCTGTTGTCGAATCTCGACCCATACACTTAACCCCCACCACTGCTCACACACTACGCACTACCACCTCGGCACTATTATACACATAACATACTGCATCTTCATAACAACAACAACATAATCTATCACTACCCAACTCCAACCTCACACACCTGCACAAGAAACGTAAGTAAAGATCCTTCTTTTTCTATGCACCCCAGTACTATATCCAAAACCCCTGAAGAATAACCCACCCCCATCTACCTACATATCCCACACCTTCCCCACCTATTCAACCATCCCACTCTGTCCCTATCTACCTGAATATCTCAACACGCACCTATTTATCTGCCTCCACAAACCCATTCACCTATCTATCTTTCTCAATAAATTTCCACCAACACATACACCCATTTATCAACACCTGTTTATTTCTATCTGATTAGGGTATAATCACTCTTAATTAATAACTCCTCACTATCATGATAATCAAATAAAACGCCCCCTCCCCCATTTACCCACACGGCCCAGCATCTTTATTGACACGAAATTAGGGTCTACCCATTGACCAGTTTAGGACAACTCGAAATTAGGGACTACCCATTAACCAGTTTAGGACAACTCGGGTTAAACGGAAATAAATATTTCCGAACTTTGTTTATAAAAATCCCATAAAAAATAAACAATTAAAAATCTTACAAGATAGTTACGAAGAATAATAGTTCATTCAAAGATCAAACTATTCCTTAAGAAAAACCACACCGTTACCTTAATAAATATACGAACCCACCCATATTGCACGCTGCTTTTTAGACAAAAAATACATATGATTACAACCTTACGTTTATGCGTCTACGCACGTTTGAGCGCAAAGGACGCATAACACAAAAATTTATCTAAGAACACATAACAATAAATGTATATATCTATCTATCTATCTATCTATGTGTGTGTGTGTGTGTGTCTATATGTATATATACATACGTGTGTATTCGCGTATCTATCCAGCTATATATATATATATATATATATATATATATATATATATATCCACATAACAATGAAATTCCCTCATCAATCAATCAATCTATCCATCTATCCATCTATTTATCCATCTATCATTCCACCTAAGTCCATCTTCGTCCATCTTACGTAACAGTTCTACCCCCTCTGGCCCACATCTTGTTCCCCGCTTCCTTCTTTCAACCAACCCCACCTTGGTCCTTGTACATATGCATTCGTGTATATATGCGTGCTCTTGTATGTTTATGCATGTGTGAGCGTGGGTGTATGCGTGGATGTGTGCGAGCGCATATGTGTGTATATGTGTGCATGTGTGTGTGTGTGTAGGAGTATATGTGTACGTATATATATATGTGTGTATGTGTGTATATGTATGTATGTGTTTATATGCGTATGTGTGTGTATATATGTATATATGTATGTATATATATATATGTGTATGTGAGTGTGTGCATGTGCATGCGTGCTGACGTGTATGCATGCGACTGGATGTGTGTGCGCACACGCGTGTACGTGTGTATGCGTACGTGTGTGTATATGTGTGTACGAGCATGCATGGTCGTGTACATGCGCGCGTATGTGCATATGTGTGTGTGTGCATGCATGCATGTATGAGCGTGTGCATGCGCACGTATGTGCATAAATCTGTGTGCGTGCATGCATGTGTCTTTGGGCACATATGCGTATGTATGTTACTACGTATATGCGCGCGTGTATATATGTATGCATGTATATGTATGTGTGCCTGTACGTGAGCGTGTGAGTGTATGTGCACAAATTTGTATGAGTACGTATATGCGTGTCTGTCTGTGTGTACATGTGTGCGTATGTGCGTATATATGTACACGTGGAGCCCATAGTAGTATGCGTATGCGCTTCAGTATGTATATGTAAGGCTTACCCAGCAAATATAGTGACATGTGTGTGCATATAAATATGTATGAATATTATTTTGTATGCGTGTATATGTCGCGAGTATATGTAACCACGTGCAACCACGTCCGGTTGTCAACGCAACACCTCGTAATAGACAACACCGAAGTTCAAAACACCACCACCCACCCACCCATAATATACAACATTTAAAACCTTAAAATTAATATTATTCAACCCCACTCCCCAACCATCACGACCCGTCCGTATACATCATACACGGCCCACGCATCAGATAGAAAGAAAACATCCACGCGCGCGCGCACACACACATACATGTATAGGCACGAGCGCTCGCACGTAAGCACTATTAAAATACTGCACACTAACAGATCAACGTATAATGTGTGTGACCAGCCACTACGCGTACACAACCTTTATACTGCCCATAAACACTCTCATACATTCAATTCACCTTCACATACATACACACATCATTTTATCCAATCATACGCATCCCATGTCTATTGAATTTTTTGAAATTTTTTGAAATTTTTTCGATTTTTCTCACATTTGAAACATCTTCACCTGATGAATGCATCGCATGAAACCAATATGGTTGTGGAAAGTTCCTTTGTCACCCAATAAATAGATATGTAAAACCTATATATTTATCTTATTATATTATTATATATATATATATATATATATATTATATATATATATATATATAATATATATAATATATATATATATATATATATAGATATATATAGATATATATATATATAAATATATATGTATATATATATATTATATATATATGTATGAATATATATATATATATATATATAATATATGTATATATATATATAAATATATATATATATATATATATAAATATATTATATATATATAATATATATTATATATATAATATATATATAATATATACATATATATATATATATATATATATATATATATATATATATATATATATATATATATATAATATATATAAACAAAAAAATGAAACGGTCCATAAAGGCAAACTTTTGAATACAAATGTTGATTAAATACGTGATTTAAAAAAATATAAACGATGAATTTTGTAAACGTCCATTTATCGTTGTTCTTCTAATCTAATTATCTTTTCTAAGGAAATGCAGTTGATTTACAGATTTCGTCGAGAAGTATTGTGTATTTAAGATTTATATATTGCAACTAAGTCAGTCGCTGGCTTTTCGGTTCATAAAGTATGGGAGCTAATATTGAAAAAAGTTTTTGAAGGTAATGGATTCTCATTAGAATGTAATTTGGAAAACTAAAACGTAAGTTGCCTTATAATTTAACTTCATGATGTTTAGTTGTAACAAAAAAAAATCATTATAACGGAGAGGGTAATTTTTAAATTGTAAAGACGTCGGTAATTGAAAGTATATATATATATATATATATATATATATATATATATATATATATATATATATATATTCTATCTTGAGAGATGGGGTCATAGATATTGGTGTAATATTATTTCTAGATTTTGTATGTAGTATTTTGTTTGGTTGGTGCTTGGGTACGGGAGGGTGATTTTATATATGTATATTAGTTCATAGTTAATCTTAGTTGGACCTTACAATTTAGATATTAGTTATTAGCTAAGTTATTTAGTATTTAGCCATATAGTTCTTCTCACTAGTACACTGAAGAGAAGCAATACCAAGAAAAAATCTCCATCCAGCGAATCATAAAATCAAATATCTTAAAACTGAAGTAAAAGAAAAATCACTTAAAACCGTGACAAAACCAAACAGGATTTTTACTGCCAAGGACTGGTAGTTTAAAGTAGATATCAGAAAACAATTAAAATTTACTGAACAAATTTACTGAACAAATAACAGACATATTCGACCAGGCAAGATTATCTCAA
>JALAJA010000305.1:0-5000 GCA_023376005.1 Doryteuthis pealeii | reverse complement strand
TATATACACACGTTCTATAAAAGTAATTTCTCTTAGATAGATAGATAGATAGATAGATAGATAGGAATATATATATATATATATATTGAGAGAGTGTGAGAGAGATATAGTTGTGGCATGCGTGTGTGTGTGTATGTGTGTGTGTGTGTGAGAGAGAGAGAGAGAGAGAGGGGGAGAGAGAGAGTGATCTAGAATACCTGTGTCTATAAAAGACACATGGTAATTTCTCTTAGATAGAGAGAGAAAAAAGAGAGATATTGAGAGAGTGAAATAGATAGATAGTGTGTGTGCGTGTGAGAGAGAGAAAGATAGAAAGAGAAGAGAGAGAGAGAGAGAGAGAGAGAGAGGGATAAGGAGAGAGAGAGAGAGAGATCTAGTTTCCCCGTGTCTATAAAAGACACATGGAAATTTCTCTTAGAGAGAGATAAAAAAGCAAGAGATACAAAAGAGAAGAGAGAGAGAGAGAGAGAGAGAGAGAGAGAGAGAGAAGAGAGAGAGATAGAAGGAGAGGAAGAGAGAGAGGTAGCGAGAGAGAGGAGCGAGAGAGAGGGAGAGAGAGAGAGGGGGAGAGAGAGAGGGGGTGCGTCGGTCTAAAAGCAATTTTAAAAATATCAAAGCGTATGATAAATTTATGCTAAAATTTAGATTATTTTCTCAAAACTCGTTTAATGGAATTATTTTTGCTATTTATATTTCCCATATTTGCATGTTCCTAGCAAAGCTCAGATCGTTATCGAAGAGGATTGAGTGACAGCTGGTCTCATAAAATCGACAAACTCCTTTGCCTCAATATCCTCATAAGTCTCCAGTAATACAGTGACAGTTTACAATTTTGTCTTCAATTTCTAATCTTATAGCTAATTTATTCACTCTTTGTAAGTTTTTCACATTAGTACATGTTGTGGTTTAAAGTACTTAATGTGATTTAAATGGTCATCCATTAAAGTTTTTGAAAAGAGCTCATTGCTGCTTAACTTCAGTGATCAAGCAGGAACAGGTGGTTTCAACGTGACTTCAGCGTAAACTCTGGAGGCCGAAGGTGACTTGCTGCCACTCAGACTCCAGGAGTAATCACCAGCTAACGTTGCTGTATAATAAGTTCGCAAGGAAATTATTATTATTATTATTATTATTATTATTTAATTATTATTATTATTATTTACTCCTTTTGAGTTTTCACATCAGCATTAGCTGATGGTCTTTCACTGGAGTCCGAGTGACAGCAAGTCTCCTCAGGTCTGAGTATTATGGCAGATTGCAGCAGTGCAGTGTTCTGGATGATATCAATCCTTCCTCTGATTTCCAGATTTTCCAAACCCTTTTCCAATCCTTTTGGGACCGTTCCAACTGCACCAACTACAATTGGTATCACTTTGACTTTCATATTCTAT
Source organism: Doryteuthis pealeii (assembly GCA_023376005.1). NCBI lineage: Eukaryota > Metazoa > Mollusca > Cephalopoda > Myopsida > Loliginidae > Doryteuthis > Doryteuthis pealeii. The sequence goes on along the minus strand of JALAJA010000305.1, from coordinate 3,609 downwards.
AACGTTTTAGTTCTCTGGCAAGGTCCAGGTATTTGTCCATTTTTTTCATTTTCCTTCAGGTTCACCCTGTGATATACTGGAACTGCCAAATCCACCAGTTGACAAGTTCTTTCTATTTTGTTAATCAGCACTAGGTCTGGTCTTCTTGCTGGGATAAGGTGAACCGTTTTTATTTCAAAGTCCCAGGGAATTTTATGCGTTTCGTTCTCAAGAACAGGTTCTGGTTTATGCATATACCGTTTTGTTGTATGGTCATAATTTAATTTTTTGCATAATTCCCAGTGGATCACCTATTATTATTATTATCATTATTATTATTATTATTATTATTATTATTTTCCCTCCTTTTGAGTTTTTCACATCAGCCTTCGCTGATGGTATTTCACTGGAGTCTGAGTAACAACAAGTCTCCTCAGGTTTCCAGGAATCTTCTGAGTATTCTAGCCGATTGCAGCAGTGCAGTAGTCTGGATGGTCTCAAATCGTCCTCTGATTTTTAGATCCTACAGTCTTTTTTCCAAGTTTATAGGAACCGTTCCAAGTGCACCAACTACAATTGGTATCACTTTCACTCTCATATTCCACAGCTTTTTCAATTCTCTGGCAAGGTCCAGGTATGCATCCATCTTTTCATGTTCCTTCAGCTTCACCCTGTGATCGGCTGGGACCGCAAACTCCACCAGTTGACACGTTCTCTTTTTTTTTGTTAATCAACACTAGGTCTGGTCTCCTAGCTGGGATAGGGTGATCCGTCTTCATCTCGAAGTCCCAGGATGGTCTCGATTCTTCCTCTGATTTCCAATTCACCCAAAGCTCTGGGTAAGAATGTGGGTGAATTGGAAATCAGAGGAAGAATCGAGACCATGCAAACTACTGCACTGTTAATATCGGCTAGAATATTCAGACGAGTTCTGGTGACCTGAGGAGACTTGTTGTCACTCAGCCTCCAGTGAACCACCAGATACGGCAGGTGTTAAAACTCATAATAATAATTGATTGAAACGAAACTACATTAGAAATATTTTCCAGTGAAATTTAATAAGAAAGTAACAACAATATATGCAGACACACACACACACACACACACACACACACACACACACACACACACATATATATATAATATTATATATATATATATATATATATAATCATTTGTATACGCCTGGATATATTTGTGAATATAAGCACACAGTTTTTATTTTACAGTGTAACATAATTCAAACATGGTAGAAAAAGTAGTACCACGTATATATACATGGTTCTATTATTATATTCCAATAAAATAAGTACATGCCTTATATATATATATATATATATATATACATATATATATATGTGTGTGTGTGTTTGTGTGTGTGTGTGAGTGTGTGTGTGTGTGTGTGTGTGTGTGTGTGTGTGTGTGTGTGTGTGTGTGTGAAGTTTTGTTTTTGGTTACATAGGCATTGCAGTTCTGTGTTGAATTGCAGGTTTTCAATGCTGTCAGGTACGGTGCTAGATAATACATAAAAAATGGTATTTTTCTGAAGCTTAAGACCGCAACAATACAATGCCAGTGGACTTGCTTCTAGACAAATCTCTCTAGCTGGTCCCATGCCAGTCCAACTGCATTTGGCTCGCTGTCAAGGGATCATCTAAAATCCCCTTTGACATCTGAAATATATTTCTTTCCCCGTGGACCCTGTTTTCCCCACTGATATTGCTATCATGTTTAAGTAATGTGTGTCATATCCAGTCCTAATATTTCTTTTTTTATTCTTCAGGTCCTGAGTGATGTTATTTTGATTAGGTGCACTTTGCGAGATTTTCATACCAGTTGTAACTGGTTGTTCTCTCTGAAGAATACGTGATAGCAAGTATCCTTAGTTATCTTATAAGTATTCTAGCTTATCTAAACATTGTTGTGGTATATAGTGTTAGGATTCCAATCACCAATTAGGCGTTTAGGTCTCCTGTTGGTTAATCTAATTGTAGAAAAGGCGGGGGGGGAAGACTCATTGTTAAAATCTGTTATATTCATTGAAATCCTTGGTAGAACAATAGTGTACATTTTTCACTGATTTTCTTTAAATGACGCTTGATAGATTGTATTATTTGGACTATTGGACACATAGCACAATATTGGGTCAATACAGTTCTAAGTGACAGCCAGCTTTGGGCTGCGGGTTCAATCTCGGCCAAGGGCGAAAGTAACAAAGAAAACGTAACACACATTAACACTTGTACCCGGTCATGGTTAACGATCTACCCCCGTGGATTGAATAAAGGGTTCAGTTCGAAGTTCCTTGTTTTTATTTCATATTCAAAATAAAAATAAATAGAATACAATGTGGACATAAACAAAATCTTGGCCAAAACAAATGTTGGCACTTCATTAAACCAATTTTATCCATTCAACATTTTCTTTCTTATTTATTTATCCTTTCAACATATAGTCGGAATCATTTCCACATTTCATTCACACACACCACACACACACACACACACACACACACACACACACACATATATATATATATATATATATATATATATATTATATATATATATTTTATTAATTAATATAATTAACATAATCTATATTATATACATACATATAATATTTAACATTAATATATAATATATATATATATATAAATACATACTATATATATATATATGTGTGTGTGTGTTGTGTGTGTGTGTATGGGTGTGTGTGTGTTGTGTGTAGAAAGTTTTTATAGAAAAAAGATGTTAAAAGTTTTGCTGACAGAAATCTGTTTCGAATTTATGAAGATGTCTTTATCAAAAGCAACATTGTAATATTATATATATATATATATATATATATATATATATAATATATATATATGACTATGTTATTTATATGTATATGTATATATTACATATATTTACGTATGTATGCAATGTATGACCGATTACCGGTCCCGGTTACTTGTCTTTTTGTCTTATGTCTTTTTTATATAACCAAATTCAAACTTCCGTCATGAATGTAATAAGTGAAGAATACATGACCCCCCCCTCACAACACACACACATTAAAAAAAGTAGATCCCATGCCCGAAAATAATTCGAAGAGAATTGGCTTAGTCCACCCAATCCACGGCTTTCCAACTTCAATTTTGGTCGTGCACTTTTAAGAATTCTTCCAATTGATACTAAATGGATCAATAGATTTACTTTTCAACCGGTTTCTTCGATTCTAACCATATCCGTTTCTCTCTTTGCCGACCTTCCGTTCAACTTGTTTCTTTGTTACGGACGAACATTTGCAATAAATTCCATAGAAATCCGTTTCTTCCAAGGAACGCTGGCTTGAAGCATTTTTTTTAGACAGCTAAACGACAGGTTATTTTGTTTTGTAATTCCTGTTCATTACTTACATTATTGTTGCTAATTAGATAACTTTGACAGAAAAATGTACAAAGCTTTGCATACAAAGACATTTCTTTAAGATAAACAGTGTGGACAATCAATATTTGATTATAAACGATTAAAGAAGACTGCGTTGTCTCTTTTTAAAACCCAACGCGCACACACTCACACTTACACACACACACACCACATATATATTGTGTGTGTGTGTGTGTGATTAAATTGCTTTATTTTT